>JAZGTI010014881.1:0-13790 GCA_036877585.1 Botia kubotai
CAGTTCCCCTGCCTCAAAAACATCATGCATATCACAGTTCAATTGCCTCAACATCATGTATGACATCACAGTTCCCCTGCCTCAGATACATCATGTATGACATCACAGTTCCCCTGCCTCAGATACATCATGCATATCACAGTTCAATTGCCTCAACAACATCATGTATGACATCACAGTTCCCCTGCCTCAAAAACATCATGCATATCACAGTTCAATTGCCTCAACATCATGTATGACATCACAGTTCCCCTGCCTCAGATACATCATGCATGGCATCACATGTTGTCATTATGTCTTGTGATGAAATACTACAGAGAAAAATCACATGTGGTATCTTGATGCTTTAGAGACATTTGTGAGAAAACTCTAATGAATAGATTCAGATCATGTATCCTGTATCCTGTAGCTGTGTAGTGGTCAGGCTGTACATGCTGTAAATTGCTTTACTGACCCTGTCATTAAACTGTGAGGTTTCATTTTGCTTATTCAGTCTATCTGAGATCTTAACAGATTTTACGATAATGAAGAGTGTGCCTGAATGTAACTGTTCATTAAGCTCTTAATAACTGCTGTATGTCACACTCATATTTAATGGAACACTTTTAATATATTTACTTTGAGATGTTTATTTGATATGTGTTTGAGTTGGGCAGGAACTCAAGTCCACCAGTGCTGGCAGAGAGAGAGAGAGAGAGAGTGAGTGAGTGTTTGTGTGTGTGTCAGAGGTAAAACTGCCACTTTGCCAATCAAAACTAACATACTGACTTTCACAGCCCACCGATCACTGTATAAACACACAACACCATGACTACTGCACATTAACACTGAACACACACACACACACACTTCATTGTCTTTTTTACGCATGCAGTATATTCATCAGAACATCAGTCTGAGAATTATAGACATATTAAAATGGTTTTCAGTTCTTTCTGCAGTCACAAATGTGCTGAAAGCTGGACTCAGACTACAGGTGACTGATCACACTACAAACTGTTATTAAGACTATCATGCCAGAGGGATCAACAGGGAAACAGAGATTGTGACACATTTATTATAATTATTATTAATGTTTACATTTGCTGGCCAGTGCACCTTTCATCTTTCTGTCCTCTCCCGGTATAATCTCCTCTCAGCTCGTCTTTGATATGTTTTCATCATATGTTTTCACATGAAGGTAAAACAGGCAGTTATGTTGTTTCCACTCTTCAATCCATCTCGACTGTCTCGTTAATCAGCTTGTTTCACAATTTCATCAGGTCTGCTATTGACGTCCATTGACTCATTGACTGTTATGAAACATGTTTCATATGTTTCAGCAGCCCTGATTTTTCTCACAACAGTTCGGAAGGTGTAAGATTTGATCTGTAAACACCTGACATTACCTGATAATCTGTACAGAATGTCAGACTCGACTGAGGTGTTGGACAGGGAAAATCTGACATCAGGTGTGTCTAAGTGACTGGGGAAGTAAATTATCACGTTTTATATGAATGTTATGCATATCTGTATCTATCTCTCTCTTTGAGTAAATGACATCAGCTGAATTTTGTTGTGGTTGTCATGGTAACTTTGCCCTGGTCACAATCTAATCAAAATTCCTTCAGTCACTCGCTGTCAGTCGCTGAGCACACAGGAAAAGATTATTGGTCATGCAAACTAAAATCTGAATCCAGATGTGAACACACGTTTCTGCAGACAGACAGCAGGTTAGTTCAGTGTGTCTGCTGTTTATTTCATTACATGAGTCTAAATCTTAGATCATAAAAACACTGCTGGAGTTTTCTCCCATCTGCTCTGCTGACTTTAAACGGGTTTATGAAGTTCTCACAGTTTAGTTCCGCACATTCACACCATCCTCTAGCATTTCTGTCTTCACTCAGTCTGCTTTATTTCATCAACCCTGTACACTGTTTTACACCTGCTGTTTCAGATCTGACAAGTCTGTCATCTATTGTACTACAGTTTGAAGTGACACCACATAATCTAGGTGGTGTTTCTCATAGGCTGCTACTCCCTAACCAGAGTTAACAGCAGAAATGTCATGTGTCTGTGTTCAGTAGATGTTCACTGCAGCTGTGCAGGAATCATCCTCACTCAAATCACTCATGCAAGATCTCCAGACTATGAAGAACTTTAGACAAACAGCTTTGCACACTAATTCTGTTCTTTTAAATGAATAGATATAGAATAGTGTGTGTGTGTTTTCTGATTGAGGCTGAAATCGTGATAAATACTGCCAATATTTTTAGTCTGATATATATAGTCAAAGTGCAGCGAATATGAATCAGCTCAATCTCAAGTGAATATTCAGAGATGTATATAAGGATATTTAAAGGCAAAACACTGAGACCTGCCTCTCAAAGCCCAAAAATACCTAAAAAAGCTCAAGAGCCATTACAGGTTCTTGTCAGAACAATTTAACTGATTTAGCAGTACAACAACCACAGTGAAGACCAAAACCTCTCAGAGAAACACTGACCCCTGCTGGACACTGACAGAACTACACATCCTCACACTGCAATGCTTTATTGTGGTTAGCAAATTACAGTATTCTTTGGTCAAATATGTTTCTCTAAACACTAAACTATGTGTATTTACAAAGAATAGAACAGGGTAGAATAGATTAGATGCGTGTACTAGAATGAAATGAAAATATTGCACAAGTAATTTCACATTTAGTGCATGTGTGAATTTATAGTCCTGACAGCAGCTGTCCTGTAAACGTGTAGTTCTTGTTCTTATGAATCTGTA
The DNA here is from genome assembly GCA_036877585.1 of Botia kubotai. NCBI lineage: Eukaryota > Metazoa > Chordata > Actinopteri > Cypriniformes > Botiidae > Botia > Botia kubotai. The sequence goes on from JAZGTI010014881.1 coordinate 2,758, forward strand.
CCTCCTTCCAGAGGACAGGGGATCAAACAGGTGGTTGTCTCACTGATGATGTTATTGGCCTTAGAGAGACGGCGGGGGCAGGCAGTGTTTTCCAGTGAGCAGCCAGTGATGTTTTGTTCTGTTAATTAGTCTTGGAAGAGCTCTGTTTGCTGCCGCAGTGCAACAGAAGTGCCACACTGAAATGTAGAGCATTGCATTAGTAGCGCTAAAGGTTGTGTGTTTGGTTTCCAGGGAACACATGAACTGATCAATTGTATAGCTTGAATGCACTGTAAGTCTGTAAGTGGAAAAATTGTAGTCAAAATGATTAACAGTTAAACTATTGTTATATTTCACAGTATCCCACAATGAGTTGGTTTTTGTGTCCCCTTGAATATGCTAGAAAATTCATGATTGTAGAGATGGTACGATTTGTCCTACGGCATCTGTTTGCAGACACACACATGGAGGTGTGTGAACACTGTAGGCCGCCTGCAGTATGTTAGATGGGTGTGTGACTAGCACACTTCTAGAATTTACAGTTTTTGTGTTTTTGCATCTTGTGTGAATAGTTTTGTTTACATTTATGTGTGTAAAGCGACAAATACATAATATCCATAATATACATAATATCTGATGTAAGAGTCTGAGTTTGTGGGGAATATAAGTGTTTGTGTTTGGGGGGTGGGGGGGTTATTTCGTACCAAAAGTTAGCAAAGCTTGGGAAATCTGAGCAAAACCTTCTTTTGGGAGCAACCTGTACAAACCATGTTTGTAAAAATGCTATAAAATACAGTAAATAACATTTTTTAAATTGTACAAATGCTAAATGTTTTCTGTTAGGGTTAACTTATAGTGTCTATAGTTAACTTTGTATAAATCATTAGATGTCTATGGAATGTTCCCATCTAGATAAGTAAACACGTGTGTGTGTGTGTGTGTGTGCATGTGTGAGTGTGTGTGTGTGGACTGTGGTCTGGCTGAGCAGAGACTAAACAATCACCATGGGGAATGTCAGTTTTAAAAGTGAACGTCAGTGAGTCAGAAGTCCAGCTGCACACACACACACACACACACACACACACACACACAATCTCCTGCTTCTCAGTTGCTTCTTCTTAGAAAAGGACTTCAGTATGTGTCTTCTCTTGGATTTTACAAGGAATCTCAACTGTGTCTTGCAATGCCACCACAATGAAACCACATCTAGGATAAAGTTGGTGCATAAACAAACTTAGAAGTGTGTGTGTGTGTGCACATTACAGGAACAGCAATTAACAGATTTAAACAAAAGATTACACGCTAAAGTAAATTTAACATTACATAACTTTACATTACATTTACATTTAGATGCATTGGTTTCCTCCAGTTTCTATTGGTTTAGACACTGGTTTGTCAAACTTTTATTTATACATTGGTTTGTCAAAATAAATTTTGTTTGTTCAGATACTTATTGGTAAGGATTCATTGGCTTGCTGGTAAGTTGGTGTCAATTGTTTTCTAGATGTAAAAAAAGTTGAACAAAAAGACTGAATTGAAAGACACATGCAGTGTATAAAGTGCACATAATATGCTACATTCCTTAAAGTAATGATTCATGCAAATAGTGTTTCCTATAGTTATTTCTTCATTACTCATGTGGAATTAATAATTGAATAACACACACACACAAACACACATTATTATTACTAGTATTATAGTATTAGATCAGGCCTGTTGAATTTTCATTACCCTTCAAGCATCTGTATATTGGGACAGCTTCTTCGTAAAGATATGCACATTTACGTTTAGGCATTTAGCAGACGCTTTTATCCAACGCCACTTACAAGATGAGGAAAATGAAGTGAAAACATAAGGAGGCAATAATATCTGCCGTACACAGTTTACTTTAGCAACACAGTAGGGTGTTTTTTAAATACAATTATTCATACTGGTGTCAGGTATTCATGAAAGAGGTTTTTAACTGTTTCTTGAATGTAGTGAGGGATGCAGCAGACCCAACAGAGTTTGGAAGATCATTCCACCAGCGAGGGATAGTGTGCCTTTAGAAGAGGGTATTGCAAGGCAACGTTCATTTGCTGACTGTAGGGATCTGGAAGGGGTGTAGATGTGTATGAGTTTAAGGTAAATTGGTGCAGATCCAGTGATGATTTTGTATGTGAGGATTACAGATTTAAATTTAATGTGTGCAGCAATTAAACCATTGAAGAGAAATGAGGGGAGGTGTGACATGGGCTCTCCTAGGCTCTTTGAAGACCAGTGGAGCTGCTGCTGTGTTCTGAATCAGTTGTAGTGGTTTGAGTGCCCGTGCTGGAAGGCCGGCCAACAGAGTATAGCAGTAGTCCAGCCTAGAAATGACAAGAGCCCAGAGTTGTGTTGCAAGTTCAGTGAGATAAGGATGGATTTTCCTCATGGTGTAAACACACATAACGCACATGGTGTGTTGGTTTTATAATTATGCATTCATGACAAGAAAAGAAAATATGAAAATAGAAAGTATGGAAATTATGATTATGAAAAAGTTATAATTTTAAGCACATACAAGCAAATATAGGATGATCACTGCATGCTGAAGATTGAGAAATATAGAAGACAGGTAATGATAATCAATGTCATTCCAGGCCTGCAGGCAAAAGTACACGAAGACAAATGGGCTAAGAGGAGCTTTTGCATAACAGTTTTATAAAACGTTACGCTAAAGGAAAGTATGTCACTGTATGACAGGTAATGGAACAATATCTGTTATTTTGATACCTTTGAAGTACGATGAACTTTTGAGACGCATGTTTGTTTGAGAGCAATTAGGAATATTTAACCCATTTTTACTGTTGCTGGTCAATTTGATGCATTTTGATTTTGAGTTGTCAAAAATATCAGAAATATATTTAAATATATTTATATTAAATATATATTTAACATTTTTTAAATGTAAAATTTGTTTAGGTTAATATATCAGAAAAAGAATTTACGCTAGATCAGTGGTTTTTAATCCTGGTCCTGGAGACTCACAGCACTGAACATTTTGAACGCCTCTCATCTGACACACTTGTTTTAGCTCATTAAGCTGTGAAAAAACCAGAGCGTGTTTAAGTTTGGCACTGCATCACAAATGAAGAATCTGTCACTCTTCCTCTATTGCTCTGTCATTTCTTTTGAAATTAATTCAAATGGGGTCCAGATTCTAAACATTGGAACTGAACTTCTGTGACTTTAAACAAAATTCACTAGTAATAAATGTGGCTGATCCAAACGATTTGAAACAAGCTCGTCTTCTAGTCAACAGAGTTCTGGATATTCGACACTTTTTTCCAGCAGCTGTTTTCAGTGAGACAGGCGTCTGATATCTGCCTGCACAGATCTCACAGAATCAGACGTTTATTTGTGAAAGCAGGCAGCATATCAGACAACCCGATGCTTCTCTCTCATCCGAAACTCTGACCTATAAAGGCAGAATGCTTCATTTTTAAAGAGGAGAGAGGAGAAACTGCCACCCACTGGATATACCACAAACACACATACAAACCTACACGCTAACACATGCACACATACACACACCAACACACACACACACAAACACACATACAAACCTACACGCTAACACATATGCACACATACACACACCAACACACACACACACACAAACACACATACAAACCTACACGCTAACACATATGCACACATACACACACAAACACACATACAAACCTACACGCTAACACATATGCACACACACACACACACACACACACAAACACACATACGAACCAACAAGCTGACACAGAACACACACACACTCAAACACCACACTCACACATACACACAACACATGCACACCACACATACAACACATACACTCACATACACATAAATACACCACACTGACACACACACACACATATACAAACCCAGATGCTAACACGCAACACATGCACACACACACTTAACTTGCACACACGCAAACACATGCACTTACGCTCACAAATATTCATGTCAGGATTGTTTTTACAGATACAGGTCAAATTGTATTTTTATGTGAAGAGATTTTGATTTTTGTAAGAGAATATTCAGAGAATTTCTGTCTCGAAATAAAGACAACAGAATTGAATGAGGCTGTTCAGAATTCTGTGCACTTTGCAGCAGCCTGATATCCTGTAGAGTCTCAGCACAGCCAACCAGTTTCTGACACTTCAGTTGTGAGCCAGGCAGCAGAGACAGTGTGTGTGAACAAACTGCTGTTACACACATACCTGTCCAAAGACATTCAACATGACTTTCAATATCTTTCACATCAAACAGGTTTTGAAACTTAATCAAGCCACACAAGGACACAATAACAACAGAAACAGGAAAATGGTGGAAACGTGACATTTGCTGGTGTTGTGTGATATGCAGACTGGCTATTGTCTGTGTGTACGTCTTGGCCCTTGTGCACAAAAAGTGTGTGCAACTGGATTTTTTGTATTACACTGTCTGTTGCTGTCAGTATGAGGTACAAATATGAGGCACTAATCCTTTATTCATTCTCAAAGTAGCAGAATGCAGCGATTCAGACAGACAGAAGCTGCTCACGCTGATAAACACAGATTAAGTGATGAGAGCCATATGTGTGTTCACCACAGTTCACCAACATCACACACACACACAGAGCAATAAACTCATACTGGCTCTCGGCACAATGGAGAGGAATCATAAAGGTCAATGGAGCGTGTCAGTGGAGCTCTCTTACTAACGGCCCTGGGGCCCCTCAACATGGCAGCAAAACAAACTCTCTGTCACACACTTGAATAGCATGACTGTTAGTCCTAAGAAGACACACATACTCGTGCATCTTCGTGCAGCATGTTTTACATCACAGGAGTGGGGGAGGGGAGTGTGTGTGTACGTGTGTGTGTGTTGCGGATCAGTTCCTCTGACACACATTACCTCACTCACACTTAGAAGCAAATATTACCCTACTGCAGAGGAATGACTAGAGCCCTGATCACTGCTCTGTGCTAAAGACCTGCTGATGGATTTAAACGCTGTCATACTGTGTGTGGTCGTTTCAGAAGAGAGAGAGAAACTGCTCTACACACATACACAAGCACATAATGTTCCACTGTACCTAAAGTTAATTCCTTCATTGCATTTTTTAGTGAGGATTCTCGGTCCTCAAAGTTGCGACAGCAGTTTCCCTTCAGTTGTCTGTGCTGTTTTTTTTGGGCAGCTAGATCTTAATACATTGACAGAATTTAATCAAATTGTTCAGCAAAATGTACTGATGCATCATTGTTTGATTAATGTGCTGTGAGCTTTTTGTATGTGATGCTGTGATTTCTGATTGTAATTTTCCCAGCAGAAATAAAAAAGATTTATTTGTATATACTTTCATTCTCCAGTCAGTCCATCTTACCGTATATTCTTACATCTTACACTGTACATTAATAAGATGTTACAATCCTACTAATGTACAGTGATATTTAATGACATTTAAAACATGTATGTGAAGAAACAGGCAAATCTGTGGGCATTGTTTTCTGTCTACATTTTCTGCCATCTGTTCTTGTCATCTAATTTTCTATAAAGTGTGTCAGTTGTATTTTATATGTGATCCAGCAGGCAGAAGCACAACATCACGTGATTCACGTTCGTCACTTTTTTATGCGATGGTCCGCAGCCGCACGTCTTCAGGAAGTGACGTGTGCGGAACTTTAGATGATATAAACAGTTTTGCCAACAAACGAGTTTTTTGTGGACTGTAATACTTTTAATAGAAGATTAATAATACAAATAATAATAATTTTATTCTATTTGGAAAATGACACACACATAAAGCTACCGTACATATGTCAATTGTGCCGGACAGTTGAGAAACAGACGTCAGAGAGCTGTAAGTGCTTAGTGTGACCAGCAGAGGGAGCCACAGTCTCTTGCTCCACGTCTGAACAGTAGAAGCCCTTAAAATGTACCACAATGTACCAAAATATAATTTTTATAATATTTAAAACTTCACATAGACATTATGACTTTAATACTGTATAAAATATATATTCTTTCCCCTAACCCTCACACAAACCTTTTGCATGATTTATAATCCGTTTTCCCTTTAGGGACAAAGAGGTACAATATTACAGTATGGTAGAGATACAGTATTAACATTTGGTCTGCACAATGTAGGGTTGAACAGGACTCAGGTTAACTGTCAGTCACATGGCTCAATCTGGTGGGTTAGATTTTCATTTTAATTCTGTCGGTTAACATTTGAAATTGTCTATCTTTTAGAGGCAGAGAAACAGAACTGGTATTTTGGTAAACAGAGTGGCACCTTTCTGGTGCATGACTACTCGAAAAACACTCAACCCATGAATCCTTTTTCTGTTTTAGTGAAAACACCCACAAATTTGTTCTGGGAATAGAGTGAGGTGAGTTCTCAGCACACGTTTGTGAAGTAACCCAGTGTATGATCAGCTGTCCTCTTGTTTTTCAAAGATCTGATTCCGTCACTGACATCATCAAGTTTCATTCCAGTTCACAAAGCAGGACATGACAGATCTGTTGCATTAAACATTTAGAAAATATCTCAAAGACCTTTTTGAAATGTTTCACAGTTCACATACACAACAACAACAGAAATAAATCATTTAATCACATATTGCGCTTTAGAACTCAGTTTAGAAGCATAATATGTGATTTTACCAACTAATTGTTTTAATCAAATTTTCAGTTTCTATAGATGTGATGACTCAGTGAAAATCACAAACCCATGCACATTTTATATTTTTTATTTCTCAACAGTTGAGACTATGTAATAGTTTAATCATTTGAGGTAGACTTCACTATGTAACTGTTAAACAGAGCTAACAAAATTAACAATTTAGCGAGTTTGACATGAAAAAGCATTGCGTCACGTGTATGTACATTACATTGATGTAGACTGGGCTGAAGTACTGAATCAATATACTGACATAAAAAAAAACATTTACAAAAGGCTTTTATGAAATCAAATGTTTGCAGTTCATGAAGCAAAGCTGCAACAAAGAAAATGTACATCAAATGTGCATCAATGTATTTGTGGATTTAACTGGACATCACGTCATCCATGAATCTTTGGACAAATCACTGCAGGGCAGAACAGAGTAGTGTTGTAAAAATATCGATAATTCGATAAGTATCGATATTGAAATCTATGAAACGTTACCAATACTCTTTCCCCTAAGTATCGATACAGTAGCTGCGTTTACATGGATCCTAATAATCCGATTGTAATAGAACTAGAAGCACAATCAGATTAAAAAGTCGCATGTAAACACATCAATCGGACTGAATTGGCCAGATCCGATCAAAATTTTAATCGGATTGTAAGAGGTGGTTTAAACATTTTCTAATCCGATCGTGAGGACACGTAAACTCGGACTGAAAATGAATCTAAAAGGCTTTGCGCATGTGCAATGACGTACGAATCTCGTAATGACGTATGGCGCACGACTGTTGTTAGATGGCGACGCAAAACTGTTAAATGTTAATTGTGCTTTAATAAAACGTAGAAAGCAGCAATGGTAATATAGTGGCTGCCAGTATGGTACGGCGGAAAACGTGTATTCGTGTACTGTGCGCATGTTAAAAGATCAAATCCGATTCTAAGCGTGTCATGTAAACGCGCACATCAACCCGATGACTTTATACAGCATTCATGCAAACACTGCCCTCGGCTTCATCAATCTGACTGATTTAAATCCGATTGAAACAGAAAGTGTGCATGTAAACGCAGCTACTCACTCCCTTCTCTCAAACAGCGAGTTGACACACAGCACACGTGACCGCAGTGCTGTCTCGTCTCATTCGCGCTGGTTAAATAGTGTTAGTAAGATGCGAGTACGGGACACGACCAGTTTTGATTAAGAGCACAGCAAAAGTGCTGACTGCAACTATTTTACTTTGAGACAAATAAACACGGAAAGACAAAAGACACAAGCAAGCCAACATGCAAGCATTGTTACAAAGCAGTGCTAACAAAAGGTGCTAACACCACTAATTTAGCAAAGCACCTGAAAGACAGACACCAGAACCTATATAAAGAGTTTCGAAAGGTAACTGTTCTCATTTTAACATTACTGAAATATTAATCAAGATGGTCCAGTATTGTTGCTGATATGACTGTCCTCATGTCGTTCCAGCGAGGTTTGTTTTCGCATGTGATGCACCTTTGCGCATCTGTGTTTACTATAGCGCTCTATGTGTGTTGATCAATGAATATATGTGAATGCAAAATTAAAACCTGTTAATCATATACATGTTAATGTATTAACCAACATTAATGAACAATACATTTGTTACAGTATTTATTAAACTTTGATAACATTAATAAAAATAAAAATACAATGTGTTATCGAATATCGATATTTTTCAAGGTATCGTATCGAAGTTAGAAATTTCAGTATCGTGACGACACTAGAACAGCTCGGTTTTGCTCCTGTTTGTGTACACATCTGACTTCATGAATCAAAGATTACAGGAAACATATGACAAAAACATGTTTACTTCTGTTTGAAAAGACACTGTACAATTATGGCAAACGTTATAACCATCTTATACATAACCATAAACAGACATTTGTGTTGGCAGTGTAAAACCTTCATACTTCTGAAATACTTAGAAATTACCAATACATATTAGCACAGATAAGCTTTACAATTTCTATAAAATCTATTCCAGCAAAAACACTGTGGTCATAGAACACAATCAATACATTATAAAGAACTGCAAAGTTCCTGCGCACTGTCATAGCTTTCAAATCATAACTGGCAACATTTTGATAAAAACAAAAACACACTCAACCTAAATGTGGTCTGACTGAAACAGTACTTTTAATCATCAGTTCACCATTAGTTTAAAACAGTTTTAAACAATCAGATTCAGTCCCAGAATCAATCCTGCTTTTTCACACTTACATTTACTTACATTTTGGATACCTGAATAATGGTTGCTTTACTACAGTTTCATTCAAGGAATAAAGCTTTAGTGACATAAATGCAAGTTACATATTAAACATATACAACAAGTAAGTTTTAAAATGGCACTGGAATGGAAAAACATTGGTACAATTATGAACATCAGCCAATACTGAAAACATGAAAACAGCATAACATATTTTTAAGAGAGTTTTTCAGAAACTCCTCTTAAAACAAATTCGATTACCTGATACTTTTGTCCATGTATCTTTCTCAGTTTCATCTTCAATGAAGGCTGTGTTTTTGCTGGAACTTCTGTCTGTTTCTGCATATGATGCACTGAATGTATCCACTTATAGTCCTTAAGGGTTTGGACACCAACACTGACCATCTGAGCTAAAGGATTTGGATGGTTCAGAACCACAACAGGTTGGTTTGGACCAGGGAGCTTGATAAGCTGGTCCTCCTTCAGAGGAGTTAATCTTAGTCTTCCATGACCTTCAGACAAAAACTTATGAAAGCCCATCACACTTGATGATGACTTGCATTTTTTTGTTTTTTCCTTTTTGTTTTTTTTACGGGAAGGTGTGTCATGATTTTTGTTTTCGCTTTCAGGAAAGTTCCTTTTCAAAATCAGCTTGATGGCTCCTTCAGACCCTCTTGAGATGTTCTGCTCAGTGACTGTACAACAGAGAACGGGTCGCGCCATCAAACTCTCCTCTGCCTCGTGAACCTTCTTGGTGGGTTCTAGCAGAGAACTTGGAATCCTCACCAAAGCTACTTTAGGATACATAAGGGAAGCTCTGCAACTGTGTTGATCAAAGTCACTCCCAGAATGAACATTTCCTTTACCTTCATGTAAAATGTTGTCCCTGTTGGATATCATAACGGCTGTCAAAGGGCTGGTCGTCATATTTGGGTTTTCTTTCAAATCACTTGTGTTAGGATTAGGGCATTTCTCAAACATGTTCTGTGTTGTTACAGGTACTGTTTTCTCTTGACAGTAAGCCTTAACCGTTGTGATTTCTTCAACACTCCCATACTCTGTCTTGGCTCTTCTGAGCCCCATATCCTCAGCTTTGTGTTTCTCTTTGGTTTCTTCCTCTTTTTTAATCATAACACTACAGACCACTGATTGCTCTGTAGTTTGCACGTTTTCTTTTGATTTTTTCAATGTTGCCATCTTACACTCAGGATCTGAAAACATTTTGAACTCTCCCTGTAGCTCGATTAGAGACCCATCTGTTTGCAAGGTGCTGTTGTGAAATTCTGCCATGAACTGAGAGACACTTTGAGTTGATGTAGGTGTGGGACAGAGAGAAAAAACAGATGAGATCACAGGAAGTCCTTCAGAACTCACTTCTGTAGCCTCACATGCTGCCACTGAAGGTCTGAATTCTGGACCATTGTTTATTAGGTAATTCTTGTTCATGGTCTGGGCTGCTGTGTTTGAGTAACACTGAGATGTCTTACTGATACTGTGAACATCAGGGCATGCCGTAAGTTGTTGCTGTTTTTCTGTTTGAGATGTTAAAGACTTGGATGGACTGGCTGTATACCCACTGGCAACTTGACATTTGAATGACAGTTTGCTTGCAGCAGCGACTGATGAAGGTCCGTCCACAGTGTCCTTCAGGTCTTGTGAAATTCCATTAGGTGGGATCAGCCTCAGCTCCAGCTCCCAAGTCCCATTGACAGTTTTCACCTCAACCAACTCAACCAAACAGCCAGCAGGAATATTTATCTCCTCTGGACAGGACACAGTCAACGGTTTGTTGTGCTGAATTGGCTGGTTTAAAGGTGCTAACAGTTCCACTTGGACATTGGATAGTGGACTTGACTTCTCTGCTGACGACTCTATGAGAATTCTGGAATTTGTCATTGGCTGGTTGCTCTTTTCTGTAGTTTGTTCCTCCAGCAGTGAGCTTCTTTCAGAATGTTTGATTGGACTGTTGGGAAGCGCTGCAGTCGAACTCATTTTCTGTGCTGTCAGAAGGTTTGTTCCTGCTGCAGACTGACCAACCCTCTGATGTGTCTGGACATTCTGGACTGCAACACTCTTCTGGGATAAAGCTCGCATTGGCATATTGAGAAGTGGTCTGAGTGGGCTGTTTATTTCAACTGGCA
>JAZGTI010014882.1:0-13788 GCA_036877585.1 Botia kubotai
GCTCGTAAGCGTGACGTAAGCGTGCTCCGGCACGAATGCTGAACCCCTATGTGAGTGCAGGCCAGAGGGGGAGTGGGGAGGGGGGACAATCGTACTCGGGCCCGGTTCACGGCAACCGTGCCTAGTGTGAGTACACCCTCTATCATTTCTGGAGCCCTGAGTAAAAGCTGTTTTTTTTAGAGATGAAAGGCTTGCCAGTGTTTCGTGTAATTGTCTGACAGGAAATGGAGACATGCCCAAGGGCATCTAAGACTGAGAATTGAACGATGCAGCAGCTTTCCCTGCTTCCTTTATCTAATCTCAGAAACAAATGCTCAGGTTGAACCCCTCTTATCCAGACACTGTCTTCCCACCTATATGCTTTTTTATGTCTTTGTGAAGCCTTTCAGGACCATGCCAGGAAATTACATAAGAATGTTTCAAAGGAGCTTTTCGGGATATCCAAGCAGTGCCATAACTTCAGTGATGTCCCCTGAAGCCCACATTATTCTAGCCTTGTTAAATCCTCAGACCTTTTTATATCTATAGTGGAGTAAATTCAGATTTTTATTAGCTGTTTTTATGACATAAACATTGTCGTGGCTGAAGGCTGCTTTTCTGTTTATTACTATTTGAGATGGGAGGAATTGATGATTTCCGGCACTCTCTGCTATTGGACCTGTTATTTGTTGTTAAGTGCTTCAGGTTAAGTCATTTTTACACAGTGCAATATACTAGTTAAACTTCTTCCCCGCTATCCAGAGTAGCATTGCAGTTTTATGCATTCAGAATACAAATTAGCCGAGTCTTGTTTACATAATGGCTGTAAAAAGTCTAGTTGCCCCATGAAAACTCATATCACCAGTGTGTTTGAAGTGCATCTATTTATATCTGTTTGAGTTTGTGAATGGGGTTTTGTAACCGCCATCAGGTTCAGTACAGAAGTCTGGAGGTGAACTGGTGCTGCTTTCCTGTGTTTGTGTAAGAACATGTTTGACTTTTCCTATCTGAGTGCTGAGGAAAAGACAGGCAGACACTGTAGTCGTGACTCAACCCAGGAAATAATTACTCCATGGAAACATTCATGGTCAGAGTCTGAAACCAGTCACTGTTGGGCGGCCGAGAGTTAACAGAATGTTCACACACCCAGTTCTCTGTTTCTTTATGTTCTGCTTTGAGTGAAACCTTTTTGATTGTTTCTGTCACAAAGGAAACTCAGAGGTTACAAAATAGTCCTTATAAATTACACAATAATCCAGAAATAATACATATGGGTCACTTATTAATAAATCACAACCTAGTTTACCAAAGTAGTGATATATGCTGTGTTTGTGTCATTTTGTCATTGTTTGTGTCATTCTTCAGGTCTCTATCCAAACCTAGAGGAGCTGGGCGAGTACATGGGCCTCAGCTTGAACAGTGATGAGGTTCAGAAGAACCTTGCACTGGTTCCAGTGGCTGACACTGTAAGTTTGTGTATATTTGTGTCTGTGTGTTTGTGTAATTAAGCACAATCAGGTGCATTGTGGGGTATTGGGGCTGTCATTGTTTGTTTTGTCCTGCTGTTTAAAGTTTTTTCACTTAAAAAGAAATGACTGTAGACACTCCAAAATGAAAGTTCTGTCATTTACTCCTCATGTCATTCCTGACCTATATGCCTTTCAAATAAACTTTGCAGAATGTTGATGCTGCCATGTTTTATGTAATGAAAATGGACGACGACCACAGGCTTTTAAGCTAAATGATAGACAGCACAATGTGTTAATTATTATTTATTGTTATTTACTTTGTACGTTTCAGTGTATATTTTAGCAGTGATGCATTAAGATGACATCAATCATTCCCGTGTTTTGTGGAACTGATTGTAAGGAGAATCATTATTAATATGCAAATATTTAAATTAAACAAATGAGATTTGAGGTGCATCGTGGAGAGGACGATTTTCTGTTCATAGTTCAAAGCTATCATGACATCAGACAACTTTTAAATACAAACACACCTGTGGTACATTAATGGTGGTGCTTTTAGGAAAATAGCAGTCTTAACATCCTACCTAATATCTCTTGTTTTATAAAAATGTTCATTTTTTGGGTGAACTCTTCCTTAAATATATGCAAATATTGTCATTTCCTTCTCAAATGTTACATAGCATTGCTTTCAATCCTTCTGGTTTTGTGTGCTATACAGTCAGAGGCTTTTCCATCCTGCCATTGGTGCCTTATGCAACATTTTCTCTCTCAAAGCAAAGGCAGCCAAGAGTTATTTTGTAAGCGTTCGAAAAAGAGGAGGTGGCGGTTGTGTGTGTGTGTTAACGTTTGTGCATTTGGGAGTTTTTTTGTGTGATTTTTCTGTGAAGAGCTTAAACTGGCCACAGGGTATCTTAGCATAGCCTGTTATTCTTTTGAACATCATTCTTGGAAGCAGATCCCAGAAATGACTCATGTACCATAAGGCCTGTGTTGGAGTGTTGCTAATGTAGGCTGCTTTGTGAGACCATCTTCAAGATCTTTAGTTTCTCTTCGTTACACTTCTTCTGTTCGTATGCGCAAAACATTAGAATAAAAATTGTCCATGCAAGTGGTCTAAGTAAATAACTGTATGTGATCAGTACATTCTCACATATGAGAATGAATAACAGTGGATTCTCTCTCTGTCTCAGCAGCAGGTTGCTGTGCCATCAGGCGTGGGTGGCATGGTTCGGCCCGTGACTGGTGCAGACGTGGGCATCAGGAGGGCAGAGATTCGTCCAGGTATTAGAGAGGTCATCCTCTGCAAAGACCAGGACCGAAAGGTCGGCCTCCGACTCAGAGACATTGATAATGTAAGTATCACAAATCACAATAATCATCTTTTTATTATTACTGAGGCTAATGTTCCTGTTGATACATTGGTAGTAAGTCTAAGAGACATCAAAAAACCTGATTTGCATAAGTCTGTATATTGGACTTGCAGTGTAAATGCAGCCTTATGGACATGGCCTAGTTTGTTGTTAATATTGACCAGCAGTGGCTTTTCAGTTATTTATTTCATTTATTCTGTAATTAAAATAAGATGATGTTATGATTAAGGTTGTGTTAATGCTTGGTTTTAAATGACTTATTAAAGCTTCAGTCAAAAGCAGTGACTTTTTATTTTTGTCATATTATTGTTCTAATTTTGAATAATTACTATGATTATTTTGTCTGTGCGTGTAGTCTGCCTCTGGTGAATAAAATTATTAAATTACATGATTTATCTTAAGAAAAGTTAGTTTTTTAACTCTTCTATTAACTCTGTAATGTGTGATGACGAGTAAATGGATTTCTAGGCCAGCACACCCTCATTCTTTAATGTGTCAGCATAATTAGCAGTATCATCAAAAGATCCTAATAATCTTTTATTTCCTCTCTCTCTCTGTAGGGAGTGTTCGTGCAGCTGGTCCAGGCAAACTCTCCTGCAGCATTGGCTGGCCTTCGTTTTGGAGATCAGGTTCTGCAGATTAATGGGCAGAACTGTGCCGGCTGGAGCTCAGACAAGGCCCACAAAGCTCTAAAGGCTGCAGGTGAACAGCGTATCGAGCTCATCGTCCGTGACAGGTCAGTCTGTTTTGTTTGTCAAAAATGTACTTTTATTACCCCATGAAATTAGAATAGGAGTTTGTGACTTAAGTCCATGGTTGTGTTTTTGGCTCATATACTGGTGTTACTCCTTTGTTGATAAATTGCTCCTTAGAATTAGAATGTCCCCTCGCCCTGTTAATACCCCCTGCTAAAATATCAAATCATGGTTAATGACTGTAAGTGATGTAAACTGTTGGCTGTTACAAAAATTCAGTATGTCCCTTCAGAATGTACCGCCCCATCTTTGTTTCAATAGGAAAAACATCAACACTGTAAAGAAGACTAAAGAAAACCACCATTTCATAAGTCTTTAGTCTTTGCACATAAATATTTCCGCTGGTTTTTAGGGCCTAAAAGGTGTTTTTAACTAAATAAATCATTACGGAGGAATACGGTACATTTAAATAGAAGGTTCCTCTTGCATATGTTATAGAAGTAGAGGAAAAATTACAACTGCATTCTGAATGAACACTGAATACTGTTTAAATATAACTGGGTCAGTATGACATGTATGCAACTCTTGTGTAGTTGTTTGCTGCCTCCTGGTGGTCGTTTGCTTTTGTAGTTAATGTAAATTGAGTATGATTGATTAGCCATGGTGTAACTGGTTGAAAATCTACATATGTTTAATTGTAATTTTATTTCAGTTCAGATGTGTTGAACAGCCACATTGTAATTGAACAACCATCACTACACCGTATTGTAGGATATGCATCGTACTATATTATTCTTTCTGCATTGCAGACCTTTCCAGCGCACAGTCACCATGCATAAAGACAGCTCCGGCCACGTGGGCTTCATCTTCAAGTCTGGACGCATCACGTCTCTGGTGAAGGATGGGTCTGCTGCTCGCAACGGCCTGCTCACTGATCACTACATCTGTGAGATTAATGGCCAGAATGTCATTGGACTCAAGGTGAGGAGTTCCACTGCAGTGTGTTTAGAGAGAAATGTGACGAGTGTATAAATTAAGGTTTAAAATGGTGGTTTGTATCAGGTTTGCTAAATGTTTATGTTGTATGTTTTGGTCTGCAGGACACTCAGATTAAGGACATCCTGACCACATCTCCCACTGCCATGACCATCACCGTCATGCCTAAGTTCATCTATGAGCACATGATTAAGAAGTAAGATCCAGTTTTTTTTTCTCAAAGATGTTTATCATCTATGAAATGAAATCCCACTATCTGGTATCTAAGACCCTTAAACCAAGTTGAATTGGTAAAAAATTAGCAGGTGGGAAAATGATAATAACATCCTGGTTGTAATACAGATGTCAATGCTAAAATAAAGTATTTCAGAATAAATCACTAGAAAATTTTTCACATTATGATACTTGGATTAGGTGGCCTAAGGTTGATCTGAAACTAATTTTAATTCTGATGCATTTTGCTAAATGGTTTTGAGATTTCGATTTTTAAACACAATATCTTCATATTTTAGGATGTCAGGTGGCCTGCTGAAATCATCAATGGATCACTCTGTGCCTGAGGTCTGAACACAGGAGGCTCACCATACGTACCCACAATTCCACAATGCCTACAATCTCTAGCCTTTCCATTGGAGCTTCCACCACATGGGTTGTCTATCACTGAGTAGATAAACCTCCTCAATCATGTTCATTTATAACATGTAAACATGGCCTTTATTTCTGTTTCAGTTGTTAGATGCTGTTGTTTTGCCTTCTAGTTCTTGTTTCTGTCCTTGTTGTTGCCATTGTTTATCTGTTGTTCCATTACATATTGTTATATGCTGTAGTAATAATCCATTATCACTGAGTATTGTTGTGTTTTGTTTGCTTCCGGTGGGGGGCAAAGGGGTTAAAAAACCCCAGTGAGAGCTTCTGTTTCAAAAAGCGTTGGTAAACACTTCCAACTTTTTATTTCTCCACTATGCACAAAATTCATTGAAAACATCAATATGCCAAGACAGCTGTACTCTGCCAGAAAGAATCCTTGGCCTGAATTCTTAATGCAAGTCATTTCTTATTGATTTTGAGCATATGTTTTAGGTGTTTAATCTTTGATAATTTTCTCTGTCATCCTGTAAATGTTAGTTTCTCTAAAATTTATATACGAATGTAACCTCAAGACTGAAATTATTACAAAAATAAATCATCATCCTGGTGATACCAATGAGATAATGTGATGTTATTTGCAATTTAAAGATTACAATGAAAACTTATCTAATTCAGTCTATACACAGTGTACTTAAAATCTAAGTGTTTTATACTGACAGTGTAAATTAAATGTACTTCATTACTAATTTATGGGAATTAAAATTTTGGGGGAATTAACAATAAAACGTAACTTCAAATTTTTAAGAGGGAAATCATATGCCACACAGTAAAGGTCTAATTGTTATTCTTGATGGTCATCATGATGTAAATCTTACCATCTAAAAATATTTTTTGTCTTACTGAGCAATCAAGTCAAATCACATTAACGTTATATTAAAATCTCAAGTTCAATTTCAAAAGCTAAAAGAAAGTTTTAAGTGCAAAAGAATGTAAACTGCATCCATCGTTTTCCTCAGTGTTGTTAAAGGGACTGTACGTAACTCTTGCCGCTAGAGGTCGCATTTTTAATACAAAGGCGAATAAAGATGAATGACGCTTTGAAGGAGCGTTGGGAGATGTCGTGTTCACCATACAGGAACGATAAAAAATCATCAGGGAATTCACGAATCATGTTCACGAATGAGGTAATGAATGAAATGTTTATTACCTGTATATCTGAGCACATTATGTAATTTGTGTAAAATTGTAACGTGTTTTATTCCAATTTAACGTTAATTAATACTGATATGTGACTTGTCAAAAGAGTGGGTTAACGCGGCGCAGTTTTACGTGTTCAAAAGTACGTTTTAACATTCGCACAGTATTTGCAGAAAAGGCGTACTGTTTATGTGTGTCACATACTGTAATTACACTGCCATAGACTTATTAACTGGACGTGAACATTAACACCATTAATTAACAAAGTACATATCAAGTGTAATATTAACTATATAATTACATTAGCATTACCCACACATAATACACAGAACCTGCTGTAAAAGGTAATGAACTACTACCGCATTTTTCCAATTGTGTTGCCATGGTTTGCCAAGAAGTACAAGCGGAAACTTGGGATAACAAGGATATTACGTAATTGACAGGTGACAAGTGCCGGTTCACTATTTAAAATAGCATATTTCTCTGGATTTATAAATATTTGGAAACGGTAATTTCTTAGATGATTAAAAAGAGAGTTTAAATAAATAAAGACAAAAGCACTACAAAAGTGTGGTTTGTTCACCATGCTGTTTAATATAGATTCTTTTACAGAGTGATGAAGGTCAGAAGCTGTGCTGTATGTCTCTACACACTAATATTATCATTAAAATATTATTCTACACAAAAATATTAGACACCATGATACATTTACAGACTTGCAGGACTTCCATCTAGAGTGCTTATACTGTAAGACAATACAAAGACAAAACTGAATTGCCAGATGAAAGATGTAAACATGTTATTGGACTTTCCATCTAAGAAAACAAAAACAAACAAACTGTATTAAAAAAAGTTACTCCTGTGAGATCTTATCTACTAGACAACACTGTCCTACAATCCTGTTTAACAAACACTGGGTTACTGTCTTAGATCAACCAAAGTTACAAGGCTCATACACTCTAGTCTTCCACTACTATGGAAGGTTAGACATTCACTTTAAATAATCATTTAAACAAATAATTTACAGATGCAGTATTGTGTTCATACCATATTTGGATGTGATTAACAGGAAAATAAACGTATTTCCTTGTACTTTAAACGTGCTTTATCATATGCTAAAAGTGTTACGTAAGAGTAGATCCGTCATTGTAAATCTATTTGAAGATTTATCTGTCAAAAGATATTTGATGATTACAAAACTACATTCTAAATGAATAATGATGGTGATCCCAAACCTGTTTTACCACTGACGTCAACTTTGGATCTGTCATTAACTAAATCTCTCTAAAATGCTATCATTATTTAACTGGAGATCTAGAAAAAAACAACAATATACATCAGCTACAATGCTCAGACATAATGCCAAGTCTTTCAGAGAAATCCTTTTTAAGCACACAAGATAAACTGTTGGTAAACTGACATGTATTTTGATCTCTAGGCATTTTAATGGAGGTGGGCTGTAGTGTTTAAATCAAAATAATCTGTGATTATTATTTACCATTTGAATGGAAATAAAGATGACACATGACACATACACACAAAAACAAAAAATGTAACATTAATGCAGTTATGAATTTCATATTATAATTTCACACACACACACACATACAGATCTCCTCTCTCCCAGAAGAGGAGTGCTGAATGCTGTTCAAAAGTGAATGATTAAACTATTCTATAAAATAACTATATGTACCATTCCATAGAAATATTATTACTCAAATTTACCAGCATTTAGGGCCAACATACACATCTTAGTTTATAATATGGCTTCAAGAAATTCAAGAAATCTTATCAAGGCCTTGTGTGTTACTTCAACACATAAACAAAGCTTTATAATAGCAGAAAACATCATTTGTCAGCTGGCCAAATAACTAATGTTATTTACGTACAATTCATTGTCAAATGGACAACGGCGGATTTATTTGCTCTCAGAGTAGCTTTGTCCCCGCTTGATTACAATCTCATTTAACCTCAGAGACATTCCCTTATAAGCCAAAAGACAAACAAACTAGCTGAGCAAACAAGCTCCCAGTTTCAACAAACACAGGGCAATTAAAAATATCAGTTAGGAACATATATGCTTTAATTGTTCCATCTGTTGTAAATGTATCTTTAATAAGTGCTTAGTTACCACATAGACTTCTACAAAATAAAGCAAGGTGTGAGCACATGGCACCACATAAAGCGCAAATTAGGATTGTCAAGCTGTTAGGAAAACATCCGAAAGCCCTGCAGATGCCGCACAGATTCTGTTTATACTACAGAAAGCAGTAAATTATGAGGACAAGAAAACTTTGCAAAAAAGACAACAGTTAAAAGACTACATATCTACATACACTCCACACAATATCAGAGGAAGGAGGTAGAATGAAAAGCAGCAGTAATTCATGTTTTAGAGGGACAGAAAATAAGACGATGCATCAAACACAAATAACTACAGGAAGTGCACAAAACATCTGGTGTTCATCTGGCTGATTATCTAATGCATGGTGTTCAGGTCAATGCAACCGTCAATGATCCACTTTTACACCGTTTAAATGTGACTTGTGACTTGATTCTTTAAAATGGTGGTGTTTGTGAACCACAAATCCACATGTATGCACTGTCCATTTGGATACGCAGAATACACAATCAAGTATACTTCAAGTAATTGCTTATAAAGTGATTTATAGTGCAATCAACCTGTCAATAAATGTCACCCGTCTCCTAAGTGTCAACATGTATAAACATCATAAGAACATACAGTCATAGCCAAAAATGTGAAAGCTGCATTTCAATTTTAAACCAAATTTTATGTATCATGCATCACTGTTTTTTTTATTGCAAGTCCATCAAACAGTATTAGCACTAGCATAGAAACTATTAGTATTGAAACAGCACTTATTAAGGACATGCTGTAATGCATAACTATGGTAAAATGCTAATTCTAAATGCTAAATGAGTTTTCATCATATAATCATAACTGAACATTGTTACTGCTTACATTGAGCTTTTTTATTTGGCTACAACTGTATTTCTAGATGTTACAAATCTTGAAAAGACATTTACGGTACATAAACAAGGGTAACAACATAAACTCATTTCTGGTGCTAAAACTTCCATGACTACTAAAATCTTTTAACTGTGATCATTGTCTAAACGCTGTATCTGTCTTACTAGTAATATTATATGTGTTATCCCTTTTCTTAAATACATGATTTAGCAACCAGCTGTACAGAAGATTTCTAAACCATTGATTTTTCTCAACAAATCAGGTTCGCCATCTTGCACTTCCGTGATTGATGTTAGCCTAGATTAAAGAATACATTTTCTAAAACACTCCAGATGGACTACAAAATGACTACGTTTATCTAGGACACTACTGGTATATGCAAAGCATATAAATAGCTCAGCAGGGGGTGTCTGGCTTCTTGAGTGGAAAGACGACTGCTCAGTGTCACACAGGTGTAAGTAATGGGGCAGCTAACTAATGCACTAACAGCTATAGCAATAGGCCCTTCCACACAGTAATCCTGGTAAATTACCCAGTAAGATACCATTCACACATCAGTACCAACATTAACCACAAATCAACATGTTGGCATTTGACTTTGTATCTGAACATATGCGGTCCGTATTTATTTTGGTGTTTTAATTTTTTGTGGCAAATGTTTACATTCATGCAGTTACTTTTGACCCAACAATTATATTAGACAAACACCTCTGCTTTAATTTCCGTAAACTGAGTAATTGCAACATCCACTTGAAAATGTTATGATCGGCCTAAAGTAAACATTTACATTAGCACTTTCCATGATCATACCGGTAATTCTATTCTGCATTCACACATAGCATCTTACCGGAAATTTACTGGTAACGTTAGAAATTTTCTTACTGGTAAATTGATTGATTTACTGTGATGTCCCATTTACTCATGGACTCACAAAGGGATAAATTCATCCAGGTACTTTGGCTGCACTGTACATTAACACAACACAAACACTTACACATATAGTAGACACACCATCCCCTGTGACAGCAAGAGGGATACTTAAAATGACAGAACTCTCCTGTCACATTGTGGCTATTTACTCTAAATTAGGGTAATAAAATCATTTAAAATGTATCTTTAGGTGTCGCTCGCAGAACAACATTGTTTCTCAATCCATCATTCGAAATATATCTTGCTCTTTACTCTGGGTAGCAATTGTGGAGAAAGATGAAAGCTCAAGTCTTCAAGAGCTCTTTGTAGTTGTAAATACGTGCTACTGAGTCCTCTTACCTATTCTCATCCTCTCTTCTGTATAAGAAGATAACCGCAGCTCTCAAATACAGCAGTGGGTTGCTGTGTCCAGACATTATCCTTAAACTGGTTCTGCCTCAGTTCTTTGTAATGTTGTAACTGCCTTTTAGTTGCACATCTCATAGAGGAACATTGGTTACAGTGGCTTCAGAGTTTCCCAAGAGTGAAGACCTTGTCTCATATATTCATACCCCCGGGACCCCCTCCTCCTGCCGGGTAGTGCCGAAGACCTCCCCCTCGACGCAGAGAATGGAGGGCCACAGTGCAGCAACCACGTAGCAGAGAACCAATATGGTACATAGGCTGACCATAACGGTGTGGACCCCGGCACAACCAAGCCACAGTTGGCACCACTGGCACGACCACCGCAAGCAAATCCACTAGGAAGTGACGACTCCAGTAGTTCTTTGCTGGTAACCCACAACCAGACGACTCTGACTCGTCTGCAGCACTTTCAACCAACTCATCTTCTGGATCTATATTTATAACATGTTCTCCTGCAACTTCAGCTTCTGACAATGTACCACAAGGCTGAGTAGTTTGTGGGAGGGGCTCCTCTTCTTTTTCAACCAATGGCTGCTTAGTGCAAGGAGAGTGGCCAGGACTTGGCAAAGGGTCTCTGAAAGGCTCAGGTTGAACAGTGTTGCTTACCGGTGATACTGTGTTATCTGGAGTCATAGCTGGTGAAACTGGTAAAATTGGAAGGGACTCTGAAACAGCGGACTCTGTGACAGAGGGTTCTATAATGTTTGATGTTAAAATCTCAGATTGTTTTCCACTGGATTCAGATTGCACAGAGTGTTCAATTGCAGCAGCCAGCACAGGAGCAGATGCAGTGGATAAAGGATCCATGACGATTGATGCTGTGGCAACAGTTGTCGTAACAGCTGATTCCGTGGCTACAGACTCCAGATCATCTCCCTCGTCAGACATCCAGGTAGAGGTTGGGCTGCAGGCCTGAGAGCGAAAAGTGCGCTCAGCAATAGTATCCAGATCAGAGTTAAAGGATGTACTGGGTCCGTGGGCAGGGGCCGAGGCGGGAGCGTGGTCATAGTCAGTTTGAATAGCTTGCTCGCGCAGATGGTGTAGGTATAGGTGATGATGGGATAGACAGGGATGACTTACACTGACACTGGGCCCTGCCCCGATTCCGCCCCAGCGGAGTGGTACTACTCTGGGCTCACTGTTGCACAGTCCCTCGTAGGTGGATGAGTGTGGCAGGCGGGAGTACGCATTGAGCAGCGAGGCTGTCTCTTGAGACAGGAAAGCAGCCTCCAGGAGCAGGTCTGCCTTGCTGGCTCCTCTTCCACTTTCTCCACAGCAAACAAACCCGCTGTCCTGCGTGCCCTCACCTGACAAACATGGAACGTCACACTCATTTTCATTACCGCAACGTTCCGGACCACCCTGGTCACTCAGCTTGGTGTAGGTAGAGCTGCGGGTTAGTGAGCGAGCTGGGGAGCCTTCAGATGACCCCGCCAGACCCTCACCGACCTCCAGCCCTGCCCCCACCACTCCTCCACCTGCTTTGGCGGTCCCGATCTGAGCCAGCTCCATGCTCTGCAATAAATTCTCCAGCTTGTGGTTCTGAAGGTTAATGTCTTGGAAGCAACTCTGCGCACCGGTGTCAGTGTCTTCCAGACTTGATCGGACAACATCGACAACCTGTTTGAGCTGCTGGATCTCCTGACGAGCCTCCTTTAAAGCCAGCTGAGCCTCCACACGGTGGCACTCCTCCTCAATCCAGTCCTCCTGCATACGAGACAGCTGAGTGCGCAACTCATCGATCTCTGTGTCCCTGAGGAAGAAGTGAAAATAGGAAAAGAGGGAGAACGGGAAAGGAAAAAGAAGGAAAGAGTGACTTCAAGTGAAAGACCTAGAAAGAAGTTCTGTGTGAAATGTTGTATATGTGATACTTATACACACCATTCATTCTGGGGACTTTACATTAGATACATGTCTTTGCATGGCAAGTTTCAAATTGCAAACAGTCTAAATGCAAAAATTCTGCTCATTGCAGCTTCAAAGGCAGATCTGTATCTGTGATTGTTACACACAGACTGCAAATCATCAACCACATGCAAATCTGTATAATGCAAAAGAATGACTAATTCATTCAATTAACTTCTGCTGAAAGCGGCTGCTTAAATTTAAAACTAATTTCATCACACACTGATACGATCATTAGAGACTGGTCCTTGTACTGCAGATAAAAATGCCTCACCTGTCCCGCAGTCTGTCAACGGTCTCTTTGAGTCGTGCTCTCAGATGTCTGATACACACCTCCTTCTGCTGTAGAGGGGTTAGGTATTGCTCAGGCGGAGGGGGTCGGATACCGTGGTTATCATTGCAGGAGGTGTATTTTAAGTGACGCCTGATATGGAAAAGAAGTGTAACATGAAAGAAGCCATAAAAACATACCGCATACGAGAATAGGAATGTAACAGAATCATTGTTCTTCAAGTCTTACCTGTGGGTTGGGCTTCCATCACTGCCCTTGCATGACCCTGAATTGCTACTGTTGCTGAGGCAAGCGTTTCCATAGGGATCACGGTTACTGACAGGTGCTGGACTGCGTCTGCAACATAACAAGATTACAGTGTCACAGCATTGCCTTTGAAAAGCACTGAACACGACACAGAATGGGATACAAATCAAAGACAGACACAGACCCACAATCATATAAAGGAACAAAAAGTACACAATCCCAAACCAAACATGCCTATCTACTGCATGGTACAAAATGACGAGCATGCAACTTTACACATAGTCAACTATCTTTAGGTGGACACAGTACAAATGTATACAATAGTTATTAATACAAATTAGAAGAACACAGGCAAAACGACATCCAAGTCATGTGACACTGTACACAACTGTACAAACTGCAAAGTGCAAGCAGTTGTATTATGTGCTCATAGAGGATGACAAAACATAGTGAAAAACTCAATAAACTTAAATATCTATCACTGATCATTTAAGAGAAAAACAAAATAACGCAAGTGCAAAGGTTCACTTTGCACACCACAGATATGAAATCGTCAGGCTGTACCTTTAAGCTGTGACACACACAAGCTTTCAACCCCAATAAAATCAAAAGCAGAATTTTATAGGGACAATGTACTGTAGTTGAAGAGCTTTAATTCATGCTCTAAACAATGCAACACAGAGAACAAAAAAGTGAAAGGTGAACATAGCAAAAATAAAGGAAT
>JAZGTI010014883.1:0-13787 GCA_036877585.1 Botia kubotai
AAATGGAAGTGTCTGAGGGACACTTATTTAAAGGAGAGGAGAAAGGAGATGGAGAAGAGGAGTGGCGGCAGAAGCCCCTCCCATGACGCGAATTCCCGCCTGTTGTGAAGTGATTTGCACGCGCGAATGATGCGAATTTTACTGCGCGAATGGCGCGAGTAAACTCAAATGTTCAAATGTTCAAGTGTTCAACTACGCGCGAATAGAGCGCTTTATTCGCGCAAGTCGCGTCCGGTGTGAACGTACCTTAAGGATTCCACTTTAATCGATTCCATTGGCTGTAAAGGATAACCTAATACAAAACTCACCAAGTCTAACACCAAGCTACAACCATCAGTCCCCAGTCAATCCAGGCATGCCCTGACACCCCTGCATTTATGGTAATCACCTATGCTTTAGTTTCTAATGAAAAACGCCATTGTCGCCATAACGAGACGGTGTTACTACTGTGATAAAAGTGATCAAAATTCTGCATGTCCAAACAAAGACAAGAAATATCAGGGCTCAAGGGCAAAAGTATCAAGTGTATTTCATCTCCCATTCATCTCAGTTATTCTTTGCCCATTAAACTCTTCATAAAAAACTCCTCATAAACTCTTAATAGACATTATAGATAGACATTCTCAAATGTGTTTTTAGTATTTGTTGACTCACCCAAATGTTAAATGTTATCAACTCACCCAAGCATACCATCATCCTGGGTCATCCATAGCTGGCTATCCATGATCTCAGCATCTCCTGGAACCAGATAAGCTAACACAATGATCTGACTACTGCTGATCTAATTGTCTTGATGTCACAGTATCCATGCCATGTTTAAACACTAGCATTACTAGCAAGTCCATAAAACCAAGCCCAAACCACATAAAGAGAATTCTCAGAGTTCTCTGAAATGTCCAGTAAAGCCAAGGCAACTCAACTAACCCCTTATCCCCCAAGAGACTGCTCTGTTGTATAACTGTCCAACCAGCCAACTGTTGTATAACAGTTGGCTGGTATCCATTCAGCCCACCACCAGAGTGAGCCCTCCCTCTGAATACTACCCATTGTACATATAAGCCATGCCACACTTGCCTAACTGATGATTTTTCAGTTACCGGTTTTAGTGCTTTTCCCTGTAACCTGTATCCCTACATGCGTCACTTCAGGAACCTTCAATAAAACCTCAACTATGATTAAATGCTACTAACTTCCGACTGAACAACAGCTGAAAACCCAGTTTCATTTGATATTAAATTTGTATTTGTGGTAACTGCATTTGTCAAATGCTTTATTAGTTTGACATTGTGACTTCCTGCTAGTGACAGATTGTTACTTGTGCTTTCCAAGTATAAAACTTAATATCTCAGACTCTTACTTTCACTCTGCCCGGTTGGTGGAATGAACTCCATAACTCCATCAGAATGGCTGAGTCATTAGCCATTTTCAAGAAACAACTAAAAACTCATCTTTGTCGTCACCCTAACGTGGTGACGACAATTAGTCAAGGAAGTAAGTTGTTTCTTACTTCCTTGACTAATTTACTAACACACCGCCACTTCTACTTTTGTAACTATAAAAAAAAAACCTTCTTATACAGTGTTGAAATACCGGAGACCTGTCTATAGCACTTATTCAATATTCTTCTTATTATAATTGAAGTTTCTTCCTTGTCCTCATTTGTAAGTCGCTTTGGAAAAAAGCGTCAGCTAAATGACTAAATGTAAATATAAAAACTTTAAAGTAATGAATGCTCCAAGTATAATTATTTCTTTCTGATTTAAGTTGTTTTGATAACACTTAACAGAAAGATGACTTTTGTTCCTTACCTCAAGTGCTTTATAAAAATCTATATACGCTGAAATCTAAGTAGACTGATGAGCAAAAACATTACATGCTGTTGGGCCTTTGTGTGCTGCAACAACAGTGCTGGCCCACCAAGGCCTGGACTCTACAAGACCCTGAAGAAGTCCTGAGCTGTGTGTGTAGTTTAAACAAAGGAAAGAAGAGATCACAAAGTGAGTCCAGAATAAACAGGATAACATTGCCACATGTAAATTACCACAAAGTTAAGATGAATCACAAAGGTGTACACAGCACGGTTGTGTAAAACACACACTATGAAGTCTTAAACTTGAGATTTACAAACCAAATAAACTGATATAAACGCAAGCGCAAGTTCGACAGATCACACTTCTGAACCAACTATTATTTAAATTATTCAGAAATATCACAAACATCAACTTTACTTACAACAATTCTGTATATAGTGCATTCAGATCCCCTTCACTTTTGCTATGTTGCAGCCTAATACTACAGTCGTTTAAATTAATCTCTTCCTCAATCTACATTCAGTACCCCATAATGACAAAGAGGAAATTTTAGGTCTGTAAAAACTGAAATGTCACATAAGTTTGCAGTCTTCTACTTAAAGAAGCACCTTTGGCAGCAGTTACAGCCTCAAGTCTTTTGGGGTATTACGCACCAAGTTTTGCACACTTGGACTGGGGATTGCCTGCCATTCCTCATTGCAAATCATCTCAAGCTCAGTCAGGTTGAATAGGGACTGCCATTTTCAGGTCTCTTCAGAGATGTTTGATATGGTATACCACCATACTTCACTGTTGGGATGGTATTGGGCAGGTAACGAGTGGTGCCAGGTTTCCTCTAGACATAACAATTAAAACGGAGGCCAGACAGTTCAATTTTGGTTTTAATCACACCAGAGAATCTTGTTCCTCACAATCTGAGAGTCATGGCCTTAAAAGCCCAGATGCCACAAAGCCCAGATTAGTGGAATGCTACAGCTGCAGTGATGGTTGTCCTTCTGGAACTTTGTCTCATTTCCACACAAGATTTCTGGCGCTCAGTCAGTGGCCATCGGGTTCTTGGTCACCTTTAGAGCCTTCTATAACTAAATGTTTCTTCCATTTGAGAATCTTCAGTGCAGAATTTATTTTGTAGCCTTCCCCAGATCTGTACCTTGCAACAATCCTGTCTCTGAGCACTGCAGACCATTCCTTTGACCTCATGGCTTGGTTTCACTCTGATATTCATTGATAGCTACGAGGGCATTTATAGAGGTATGTGCCTTTCCAAATTATGTCCAATCGATTTAATTTACCACAGGTGGACTCCAAATAAGGTGTAGTAACGGCTCAGCAACAATCAAGAGAAATGGAAGGCACCTGAGCTCAGTTTCAAGTGTCATTGCCACAGCTTTTTCTTTTTAATAAATTGCACTGTATACAAACTTGGTTTAAAGGGCTTATGTTTACACAAACGTTCAAAGAGAGCCATGGGTGTTTCGTGCATCTGTTTCATCTTACATGTGAATAACTCCACATATGACCTTAATCAACAATAACAGCAATACAAAATGAATAAACACGTTTAATCATTGACATACACAACTCTGGCAGAAATGAGGAGAAAAACACATTGTAAGTGAAACCTTGTAAGTGTAATTGTCACAACATCCCGACCACAGCAAAACTGGTGGGGACAGCGTCACCTATTGACCAAAAAGTTGGAACACAGGTAGAGGACACGGATATGTAAATGGCACAAATTTGGAGTCACTAATTCAAATCATCTAACGCAGTCTAACAGTTTAAAGTTTCACTCAAGTTTAAGCTCATAACTTTTGACAAGTCCTGTAAACATTTTTTTTTTTTCTAATTTCTCGGCTCATGATGATGAAACGTAATGTCATTTCGTCCACCACTTTGGATTTTTTTGAAAAACACTTTTTCGAACTCCTCCTAAGGCATTTGTCCAATTTGCTCAAAATTTGGTAGGTAGCATCTACTCACAGTCCTGACAAAAAGTTAATTAAAAATTTTTGATCAACCAATCCATTCCTGTACAACGCGTCAATGAATTCGAGTCAACAAACAGCACCACCTACTGGTGCAGAGACAAGCACACTGGACTTTTTTGCTTATAATTTTTGAATGGTTTGTCCTAAAATCATGAGTTATCTCATTTGATTCCTTGAAGCATGCCAAGGCAAATGATACCCAATATTCCTTGGTTGGCCATTTTGAGCATTAAATCCTGTATTTTACCAATGCATGAACGTATCAATATAAAACTTAATATAGTTGTTTAAGGCCATGTTTCAAGAGGACCTGTAAAGCTTTAGGGTAGCACCCCTTAGTGGCCACAAGATAATTACATTTATGAAAATGCTTATATAAAAAAGTTATACTGTCATCTAACTTACATCAGATTTGTTTGCTTGTGTCGAGTCCTACGATACCAATTTTGCAATATTTTACATTAAAAATCAATATGGCAGACAGAGTATTCAAAACATTTTAAACTCATACAAAATTTGTCTAATTTGTAAGAAATTTTGTATGTAGAATTTAGAGACAATCCTGAAAAAAAGCTTATTAAAAGCTTTTTGATTGGGCAAAAGTTGTTGCACACCACATCAATTTCGAAGGCAAGCATGCCAGTGTATAATACAAAACTTGGTATGCACATTTTGTTCACCTCATACAATTTTGGTGACAGCACTACCTACTGGTTAAGCGATTTTGGGGGGATTTAGGTGCTTTTACCTATTTTCACAACTGATTTTTTTTTCCAAAAATTAATCAAATATATCCAAATACTTTTGTGCCAGTTTTGGGCTTGACCCCATAATTGTTGCTTGTAGCTATATTTTTTACATGCAGCTTATCTCTGTTGGTCTGTCAGTACAGCAGCTTCTCATTGTAGAAATTAAAAACCATTTTTCAATGAAAAAAATATGGTCACACTAAATAAAGCTAACTAGCTGAAGATATAAAGACTTTTACCAATAACATAGGGAAGGATTAATGACATGAGCAGCTTAAAGGGACAAATGACAGTTCAAGTTATTTTTACAGTGGACACTAAAAAACATTTTGCCAAAAAAATCAGGATCTGTGATAGGACATAACTCCAGTATGTAATCCCTCCAAAACCACTGCAGATAAATTGCATTAAGCACCAAAAACATTTTAATTTATTAGCTTCAAAATGGCTGATCAGCTCAAGTTCACCACCTGCATCACGTGAACATGGCAACAAGTGATGTTCAAGATCAAATACAATGCACCTCTGTCTCATCACATTTTACACCAGTCTTTGTTCAGTGGCAAAACCCCCCAGATTACTAAAACCTGTTTCTTAGTAAAGGCTGATACTTGTGTTTTTGTGGGCTTCTTAAAACATCTACACAATTTTTGTGCACGACTGAGGGCTGTAAAAAGTTTAAGTAATGAAACCCAACTATCTACCAAAAAAGGCCATACGTTAATAACACGCCTAGTCAATTACAAAGTAATAATAGGGATGCTACAATGTTGCTAAAGAAACATTACATTTTATTTTTTCATATCAATGGAAAAATAACCTTATACAAATGTTTTATTCTCTCTAGTGTCATTTTTAAAAGCTCAGTGAATGACTCCAATTAAGTGTTGCAAGAAAAAAGAAGCAATTAAAGCACATCAACCTAAATCAAACTGTGAAATGTTTATTTAGATTCTTCTGCATTAATGCATGTTTAAGCACAAGTCCATCAGTACTTGCATGGATTTGGCACTTGTATTCCTGCAAATCAAATACAGGGGAATAAAATAAGATATGCAAGTGTCCATCAAACTCCTGAATCCCCTAAATAGTTCAATTGCTAGAATGACACGTTCGAGTGGCTATATTCTTTCCTTAGCAGGACAAACAAACACCCTGTATAGCCCATACTGACATACAAAAGAGAACTATTAAAAGACTGCAGTGACTCGCTCGCAGAAAAGCAAGACAAACAACCATTACACGTTCACCCAAGTGCTGCCCATTGCCAACACATTACCACTCTCCCATGTTTATTTTTTTTGTAAGTGCATCTCACTGAAATTGCAACAAGATTTATAAGGTTTATTTATTGAGTTGAAATAGTATGAGGGGATGTACAGACACCTCCACTCACACTACAGTCATGCCATTATCAACTCCAGCAGCACCATTTCCTGCCACATCTATGCATCTTTCAAGTGCTTTATGTAGTATGAACAATCCAGTCTTAAGTTTTGTAAGTGCCCAAACATGTTTCACAGATGCACCATGAATACAACAGTCCTCTTTTATCTAATGGGCATATACCGGCCCCAACTGTTCAAACAAACATGCACGGGCTGTTGTGGTCTAGAATTTATTTGCTGGGTCAGAAGCAGTCCGCACATGAAGAGGGCTTGAACTGTTGAAGGTTTTGGGGCACTGTGTTTTCTGCTGTAATTAAATTCTGAAGGTGTTGTGATGTCTCTCACGCTTTCTCTCTCACTCGCTCACATTCGCACTCATCTCAGCGCACACAGCACTTCTGCTTTGACTTATGTAAAAGACAGAAGAACCTCAGTGGGGTTGATTTCCATTATTCTTTGTACAACTTCCACAACTAGGAATCTGAAAGAAAACAATGGAGAACATATTTGAAACATCTGCATTCAAAGTTAGTGGGGCAGATAAAATAGCATACTAACGATTCCTGCAATATGCATACTGTACACACTGTAAATTACAACCTACTACGTTCACCAAAACATGCAGTATAGCACAGAACAATCCAATGTTTTACAGGCCACAATGCAATGTTCTCCACTCGACGTTCAAGTTCATTCGCAACTCACAATGTCTTCACTGACTTGTTTGGATAAAACTTCTAAAAGTTGTTTTCAGAAAATCAATGCAGGATATTGTATTTCACTTTCATAGATGTTTTAATGTTTAATCTGCAAAAAATGTATCTGTGTTAGGCATGGGTATTTTTTTAAATATTGAATTCGCATATTTCAGATCAAAATGTAAATAATCTAAAATTAATTTAAGTACCCTTGGGCCCGTTTAATAGGTTTCAGTATCCATCCCTATGCTGAATCCAGTCATACTATTTACGGTATATTTTTTGTAAAATTGCAAAAAGGCTGTGTGCAGCTTTCATTACAATAACTTTGTGTTCAGCTTTGTCACTCAGACAACTGATAGAGGGTCTAATCTCTCTTTCTTTACAAAGTAAGGATTTGAACTGCTGCCATTATGTAAAACTTATTTTTCTGGCCATAATGTACAAACCATTTAGCATGGATAACAAAAAGTAGCAGCAATGTTTTTTTCTTAACTTAAGTCTCTTGTGGAAGTGAGTCTTGGGATATGTTTACATGACAATAATATTGTAAACGTTTCATGTACACATGGCAACATTGTCAAAACAATCCGCATTCACTGAACACAAACGTGCATGTCAGTTTTAACAGATTTGCATTTTTGTTATTTACATTTATAAATGTTTTCTTTCGGAAACTGGCACTTTGAAACAAGAGTTTGCATTTTCAGGCCCCCGAAAGGACGAGTAAATGAACAGCCAAAAAGAATGAAATGTTTTCCATTTTCGGTTGAAAACCTTCTTACTGCTTCTTAGTGTAAATAGGTGTGATGTCACGCACCAAGCTTGACTCTTTAACTTGCGCAGCTCCTTTGTGGCCCATGTGGCCAATGTCTTGGTCTTGCTGGTCTTGGACCTCCGGCCTTCAGTCAGTAGGTCATTGATCTGAGGTCGGACCTCCACTAGCTTCATCACATCTTTACCAAATGTTGTACACAGGTCACTAAAAATATGAGAACAAAACAGAAAAATTACATACTGGGCACAAGTTAGAGAAATCAATTGTTTCAGTTTTTAATGTACAGTCTCTTGTTCCCCTACATATTTAGGACAGAAGCAGCTTATAACAATCAGTACAATACAGTTCTAAAAAACACACAACCCTATGTTAAGGGTACCAACGCCTCCTTGATCCATTTACATAAAAACAGATCCAAAAGCCTTTATTTCTGAGAAACAAACTCATCTTACCCGATGAGGCCTACAGCATTGGCCACAACACCATCTGAGTGATCTTCATCCTCAGCAATGTGGTGAATGAAGGAGAGAATAAACTCAACACGAGGCTGGACCAGCATGACATCAGCTGCACACAACACCAGAAAACTACATGAAAACTGACTAAGACAATTCAGATTCAGCAACCGAGACGGAGACTTACGATGTACATTCTCCTGGTCCCCTTTCAACCCCTGGATGATACCAGTATAAGCTTCCAAACAGCCTTCTCTCAGTTCATTCAGATAGTCCACCATGTCATAGTCTGTCTGCAATCACAGTTCAGCTTAGTTAGCCTGCTTCACTTCCAGTTTCAACCGTTTGAGGCCATTTACAAGGCACTTGGAAACAGCAGATTTAAACATATGTTCAGTTTTGCCAAAAACACACGTCAGTTAAAAGGCAAGTCAGACACAAACGGATAATGATAAACTGACAGATTCACTTTAGAAGAGTTCTGCTCTTCTGGTATGTAGTTAAAAAATTTAATGAAATTGAAAATTAAAAAATGAAAAATTTCAAAAAGTTATTACGCCAATCATACGTTTTACTGCTGTTTAATGTTTTAAAGTAAAGCACATAACAGAGCACTTTGTATATAGAAAGTTATTTTGAGCTGAATGTGCGCAATCATTTTAAAGACATGCGTTAAAAATTCCAGTGCATAGAAAAATTTAAGTGTTAGTTCTGATGAATAATAAATAAAGGTGAACAGTACAGCAAATGTGAAAATTTTGTAAATATGTAAAAATAAAGTTTTACATTTATTATTATTATTATTGAAACTAACAACTTCAGTGTAACTATACAGTGTGTGGTATGCATGGGCAGAAATGTGCACGTAGAGTGAGTGTGTAGTTACCCTGTCAACCTGTGCCTGAGAGGCTTGCTGCAGAGTGTCCAGCACAATATCCAGATACTTCTTAAATTCACCTCCAATGGCAAGAGCAATATCACCAAAGACAGACAGGATCTGAGGCTTCACAGACCTGTGCACATTCTCATTCTACAAATACACAGAAATCCAGAAACATACCCTCAGCACAAAACTCCTCAGAAATCAGCAAATGCACTTGTTTTAATCAGTGAACAGCCCTTTATGAAGGTGGATAATTTCTTTAATACATGGGGGAACTTGTTCCTGGAGGGCAAGTGTCCAGCAAAGTTTAGCTTCAGCCCTAATCAATCATACCTGAACCAGCTAATTGGGATCATTAGAAAGCTACAGGCAGGCTCCAGAGTTGGAGCTAAACTCTCCAAGAGACTGGCCCTCCAGGAAAGTTCCCCATCTCTCCATTAAAGGGACAGTTAACTCAAACATGAAAGCTTGCTATTCATTTACTCGCCCTCAGGTCTATGGATTACCACTGTTTACCACAACATTTGTTTCCACTGTTGTATACAATGTTCAGTTTGGCACAGAGCAATCGTTCCACTTTATAAGACTTATATCATTAGGCCATGAGGATTAATTTTGTGTTACCTGTACCTGTGCTTTTCGAACCTTAAACAGGGATGCAAACTTATCATGGGTGGAAAAATGTTATAAAGTTAACACTAACAAAGTTAAATAAAAGTCAGCCACGTCATGGTAATTAACAGTTTGAAATGTTGGCATATTGCTACGTATGTTTATTGTAACAATTCTTTAACGAACCCCTATTTTAAACAACCTGTCGGATTTAGACGAATCACAGTAATGACCTGTTCTGGATCCAAAACTGTAAAGTGACAAGTTTGTATCCTTGCTTAAAGCCACAGCACCCACTGATTTGATTTTATGAATCCCCAGTGATCAGGGTTTCATCAAAATAAAAATCTTCTTTACTGTTCTTCTGAAGAAAAGTCACCTGCATCTTGGATGGTCAGGGTAAATTTTTGAGTGGCCTATCCCACCTGAGATACCCACTTGAACTAGTTCACTTGAGAAGCCCTGAATGCACCAAAAGAGCATTCAAATTATTTGCTGTTCATCAGTCCTCAAATGCCATAATGTGGTATGTGGACATGAAGAATTTTCATCCTTCAAAAACTGTAATCTGTTTAAACCTGCACATGTAATATAGTTCTGTGATGTGACGGCATCTGTCATGGGAATGTGTGTCTCTTTGGGTGAATGTGTGTAATCACCCCGAGGTTCTCGAGCAACAGCTGCATGATCTCATCGCAGTAGGGAAGAATATTGGCCATCAGAGCTCGACATAGATCACACACCAACCCCACCGCAGCCAGACACACCTGTTCAGAGAGACAGGGAGCGAGACAGGGAGCGAGACAGGGAGCGAGACAGGGAGCGAGACAGGGAGCGAGACAGGGAGCGAGACAGGGAGCGAGACAGGGAGCGAGACAGGGAGCGAGACAGGGAGCGAGTGTAACAATGCTACAGTACTGCAGGCATTCATCAAATAAAAAAGTTATGACTACACCTTTACTATTACCCTAAAACAATTTGCTTAAGTCCATAATTAGTTTCACATGTAATAATCCTGGTATACACGCAGTCTGTGAATAAATCTATTGAATTAATGTTCTCTGATGATCACTGGGACAAGCAGCACAGCACAAGTGTCAGGAGGAAAAACATCCGCTCAGTGTTTGAACTGTACAGTCTAGCAATGTCCAGTGTCATCACAAGCAGCCGTGTGATGGCGACACACTGGGTGAAATAGACTGTGATTTCTCTGTGACAATCTAAAATCCTGAACTGCCAACTCATAGCAGCAGGAGGAACAATTGTCAAAATCAGTCACTATACAAGCCTTACCTGATACTCAGCATAATTCTTTAGCCCAATAACCAGGAAAGGTTTGAAGGCATCCATGTACTTCAAGAAGTCACTACCTAACACTGAAAACACAACCATGAGAGTTCAGAGCCATGTATCCACCAAAACATTTTTACACAGCTAAAAAAAAAAAACACTGTCAGTCAGTGGTTGCTTTGTTGGTGCAGCATTTTATCATCTATAATACAGAATATCCGCAGAAGTGATACTAGTATCTGATTTTACAGTTTTAACAATATTGTGACTGTTCGGGGATGTCACCTGGTACAGACGTATCAATGATTCTCCATTGTTTTTCACTTGTTATACAAATAGAATGTAACAATTGGGTGGTGAGGATTTTGACCCGTCTCTCCTGTACTGGGACTAGATGGCAGGAGAGCAAGTGACATTGATGAGGGCAACATTTTAGCCAAAGTGTAACATTTTTCAGCTTTTGGTAACTGGAAAGAACAGTTAGCACCGTGCCAGCTCCCAGTGTCACTTGTGAAAAAAAAAAAAAAATACACTGGCTGCAAAAATGTTTTTGGTGAATATGACCTAAATTTTGTCTGATCCTCTATTTTTCAGATTAGGGATGCCAATGACTACACAAGTGTTGATCAGTTATAAATAATTTAATGGATAATTTAATTTAAAACATTTATGGTTAAGAAAGGGCATGCGTGTGCATGCTGCTTACACAAAAACATACATAAAGAATATTATAATACAGTGTCTACAACACAACAGGTTGAGGCTGTCTACAGGTGACGCAACAAGGTGACCATTGCCAATCTATTTGTCCATTTCAGAAGTAGCACGAACATTCAGACTATGCCAGAGAGAATGACAAAAAAAACTTAAATCAGGTGAGAAATTTTTTTTTAAATGTTTGAAAAAATGTTTTTACTTTTGTTTTTAGTGACATTTGCACACTCTCATGCTGATGGCTATACGCCACTGTAGTAGATGCATACTGCAGTCCCGAGGTTAACGATTTAAATGGCAATTAATTATGGGAATTTGTGTGAATTGCCATTCATAGTTGGGATATTATTCTGCAATGTTCACGTAGGGGATACATTAGCACATACCTTCCACCAGCGTGCTGACAGCCATGAGTGCATCCTCCTGAACACCACCCGAGCCTGCTGTGCTCTGAAACATGCGCAGCAGAGACGCCATTACCACGTCCGAGATCTGCAGCGCGTCCTGATGCTGAACTTTCCTCAGCACATTCTGTGGAAGAACAGCAGAGTCAACACAACACATCACACAAGTAAAGTGAATGTGAGAGATGCTGAGGAGGATCTGACCTGCAGGGTGGCACACAGCAGAGACTGCAGGTCATTAAACTGGATTCTGTCTGATGTGCTCTGGATGTGAGACTAGACAAAAAAAAATCTTAATCTTCTCACCTTCACAAATACAGAAACCCAAAAATATCTGAACAACATCCATGAAAGCATTTTCTGTTCTTCACCTCCATCTGCAGAACCTGCTGCAGCCGCTCCATGATGACCAGAGTGGTCTTCTGCACTGCTGGGTAACAATCCTTCGCACTGTTCTTCACGATCTCCATCAGAGCCTCATATGCCGCACTGCGCAAGTTATTCTGGTGTCCATCTGGCCTGAACATCAGCATGAACAACAGAACCTCACTTAACACTGATAACACAAATCACCAAACATTTGACAGAAAAGTGATTGTTGTTAAAAAACACGTATAATCTCACTAGTCTCGACTGATTTCAAAGACATCTCAGGAATAGTGATGGGACAGGTCAGGACGGTCGACAAGTCAATTACTGAAGTTTGTATTTCCCTGGCTTTAGTTCATAACTCTAGGTGGCAGCAGTGCTTTGAAGTGGATGAATTAGGAGCACTCTAGCACTTGGGGGATCTTCCCCTAATCACTGATGACTGTCATAAGAACAATTGAAAAACTGGATCACTAGGACAAGCAGCACAGCACATGTGTGAGGATAAACATCTGCTCAGTATGTGAGCTGTACAGTCCCACAATGCTCTGTGTCATCACAAGTAGCCATGTGATGGTGATGCACTGAGTGTAGTAGTAGACTGATTTTTTTGTAACAATCTAAACCTGAACTGCCCAAACTCAGATCCGCAGGAGGAAAAAAAACGTGTGTTCACATTGAACATGTCAGGTACAAGCTGTAGACATGCTGAATACTGGCTAATAAAGACTGTTTAACACACCCATCTGCCCAGAGCCCCTAATACTGGTTACCAACGTTAACTATTTTAACAGAATGTTAACTATGTTAACAGAATAGTTAGTTATTCAGAACAAAAGCTAATATAAAACATTTGTTTCAGTTTTCAGTCTAGTGTGTACAGAATTTGGATTTAGTTCTGGACAAGAGTTTTTTCTTTGTTGGTGCATCACTAATGAGAACCATCTAAACTCCAGTCCAGTAACTCACAATGAATCTGTAGGTTGGGTTGGATTACCTGTCTGTGGTCTCCAGTAGTTTCTGGACAATCAACTCAAACGATGAGGACAGACAGTAGGTGCTTGGCTCTTCCTGATCGTCTGCAGCATCAGTGGCCTCAAAAGCCGCTTCAGCCAAACTGGAGAAAGCCTGAAAACAGCAAACATCTCTGAGCTTCACTTCAGAAAACAAGCAACATTTAGCAGTCACCTATCCCATGAGGATGGAACCAAACAAGTCATTAAAATCACTGCATGACTTGTATGAGGTAGATAGAAATATATAGCCCGTTGCTCTGTTGGACCTTTACTACACAAACTGACAGTGATGCTCATGCTGGTACTGTCAGAGCTGTTCTTGTTTCAGCTACATCCCCACAGAAGTGTTCAGAGTCTGGTTTGCTTATAGGGAGAGTTAATCAAAAAATAAAACTCTTTATTTCATTTTAGAAATCTTTTCTGTAGCTCAGTGGTTAGAGTATGGCGTTAACTAGGGCTGGGCGGTATGACGGTATATATCGTTACCGCGGAAAGAAATGTGTACCGTAAAATAATTTTTTATTCCGTGTATACCGCGAAATGTAAATAAGTGGGCGTGGCCAACTCACGTGCAGCACGCGCGAGGCTGAGACTGGTCAAACCGTTGAATGCAAGACCTAATCAAAACC
>JAZGTI010014884.1:0-13786 GCA_036877585.1 Botia kubotai
TTACTTTACACTACATTTGGCACTCACAAAAGTAGCCAACCTGCCCACACACACCTTGGTTGCCCCTGGTTCTGTCAAGGTCATATTCAGCAAACTCACCCTGTCCTCTATATCTCATTCTCTCTCTTTCTTGGCTACTGAGTCATGCATTTTGGATGTGTCGGTGCAGGCCAGAATCTCATGTGGTGCATTCTGTTACAGTAATCCTGACACCTCTCCTCCCCAGAGAGAGAGAGAGATGAAAAGACACACACAGAACACAGGAAGGGCGAGAAGGGAAGCTTGGCACAGAAATGTGAAGCTCCCCTTAACAAGTGGTCTGAGCTTGAGCCAAAGCACTGTTGCTGTTATTGCTATTGGCTGAGGGATGCACATTATACTG
The DNA here is from genome assembly GCA_036877585.1 of Botia kubotai. NCBI lineage: Eukaryota > Metazoa > Chordata > Actinopteri > Cypriniformes > Botiidae > Botia > Botia kubotai. The sequence continues at coordinate 383 of JAZGTI010014884.1, forward strand.
GAGCAAGGATACATCTGATCAATGACACCAGCTCATTTGAAGTGAATTAGTGTGAATCATATCATCATATGCAGTTTCATTCTTGTCATCACCTTGACTAAATGTTTTTTTTAAGTATAGACTGAAGATATAGAAAGAAGTGCATATAAACCAAAAGAACACATAAGACATATAGTTACAAAATGTTGCTCGGTGTTTCTCTCCAAATAGGTAAAGAAAGGTTATTAATAACAATTATACTGAACAGATCAGCTGAGATCAATTTAAAAGATAGAAAGTAAAAATTAATATAGAAGTCAGACCAAAACTAATGCAAAAATAATATATTATACTAGGCTATACCTAAAATATACATGCTAAAAATGCGACCAGGGGCTGTTTTAACATTTTAAAAGTGTAGCTCTCTTTGGTCATAATTACCAAATGAAATGCATAATGAATGCAAAAGTAATAGTTTTGAATAGAATGTGTTAATGCATAAAAGTAATCGTGATTCCAACATTTTGGATTGTGCTCAAGTCTTCGAAATGCTTGTGTGTTCTGTGCCTCAGGGATTTTTGTGTGTGGAATAACTGTAAGATTGTTACTGAGCATAAACCAAAGTGATATATGACTGTTCTCTGATCAGATGAGGAGACAGGGCTGGAGGTGCACAAGGTCACACGCCCACCGGGCTTTAATGCCAACCGGCGACGCAGTAGAGCTGTGCTATACCAACTGTCTGGACATCTGCAGAAACAGGACAAGAGCAAACTCAAGATCAACAATGTAAGAGACAAGTTAACACATCATAAACATACTGTGTGTTTGTCCCCAGTCCACCCCTTTAATCCTGAAGCACTGCGTGACTGTAAGGCCAAGTACAGAACATCAAGTAATCTCAGACTCCTCAGTTGTTATTTACAGCATTTGAATAGACCCTGAAAAATAGACAGAGTACAAGCATTATTGATAGAAGTATAGAAGTGACCTTGTAAAGCTACATAGGTAATAATATTATGTATTCAAAGGACATTGAGGCATGTTTTTTTATTTGAAGAATTTATTCGTGATCATTCGTGACTGGGTTGCACATATCATACTCTCTATGGTCTTAATTAAACCTGTAAATAATCACATAAACACTTTAAAATGTGCTATCATTTAGAACATGTTTGGAGAAAAGCCTCCCATCCCAGAATACAAGGTGGCGGCCATTCAGAAGAGCCGTTTCATTCTTCTCCATTACGGCACCTTCAAAGCTGGCTGGGATTGGCTGATTCTTTTAGCCACCTTTTATGTAGCAGTTACCGTTCCTTACAACGTCTGTTTCACCGTCGTCGGTGGGCGGGACGAGGCGTCGACCCCTAGAAGTCCACCGAGTGTGAGCGACATCCTGGTGGAAATCCTCTTCATGTTAGGTAAGAGTCAACCCTCGAGACGCTCTTTGTGTAATGTTAGTTTAGCCATAAATAAGTGTTTATATAAAGCCGACATTCAACAGTTTTTGTTGTGTGCCAGGACACAACCACTCTGTCTGGCAGTTTTTAATACGGTTGTGTGAACAAGCCATGAAAGTGCAATCTCAGTAATGGTACGCAGGTGTCTTTTAATGTCTTGAAGTCAGCCATGCGTTGAAATAAAATACCCGGGCTTGTTGCTGCCAAATTTCTTTAGTTTCAATAAGTTGCGTGCTGTTCTGTTATTGGTACAGACAGACACATTTGTGTTTACTTTCCAAAGCCAGACAGTGTTTTGTAATACTGGTATATAATATCTGTATAAGGCCAAATACCTCCTAGTTATGTAGAGTCTAGTAAAAATCCCTTAAACAAACATGAAACATAATTAGCATTACAGAAGCATCAGATACCATAAGAGTGAATCTGAATGGACAGTTCAGCATGTCTACACAGATGATGCCTAGCTATGATTTGAGGACGGTTAATATTAAAGCTATTCAGTCTATTCAGATCCATTCAATGAAAAAAGATTACCAGCCATTAACTTTTTATTAAAAATTCAGTAAAGCTTCACAGCCTGTGGAATTGCATAAAGTTTATTACTGTAGTGTTGTCCTCACTCACCGTTTCCAAAGAGCAGTACGTGTTTAATGACATAATCTGTTTCTGCTCATTACACACAGTTTCATAACGCACAATGAACTGCTTGTATCATCAAAACATTTAGCATAAAATGTTACTTTTACTGAGAAACTGTGCAAAAGTGTCCCAGCACCATTTAATATGTTAAAGAAAAATAATTTTTCTGTAACCTTCTCTGTAATTATATACTAACGGTGTCGTGTTGGTTTTATGTTCTCTGTGGCAGATATTGTGCTAAACTTTCGCACCACGTTTGTGAGCACCTCAGGTCAGGTGGTTTATGATGCACGTTCTATCTGTGTGCATTATGTCACCACCTGGCTCTTTGTGGACCTGATTGCTGCTCTACCTTTCGACCTGCTGTATGCCTTCAATGTCAGTGTGGTAAGGGTGATTTTAGATCTTTGTGTGCCATGCGTTATCTATATGTTTCAAAATACGTTTTGCTAGTTCAGAGTCTTGTGGTATACCACATTTCCCATGATGCTGGACTTGGCATGTTAATTACTGTGTCTAATTTGTGATTTGCTTTATAGTTTTGCATTCAATCTCTGTGTTTAGTACTTCGGGGTTCATCTGTTGAAGACGGTTAGGTTGTTGCGCCTTCTACGTTTGCTTCAAAAGCTGGAGCGTTACTCCCAGTACAGTGCGGTGGTGCTCACCTTACTCATGTCCATGTTCGCCCTGCTGGCACACTGGATGGCCTGTGTCTGGTACGTCATCGGCCGCAGTGAGATTGAGAACAACAGCCCTGGTTCCTGGGACATTGGTAAGTAGCATGTCTGTAAAAGACCACACGGCTGTTTAGCCTGTTCTATTCATTTCAATTTAAAGAGACCATAAGATGCATTACAGCCCAACTCCCAGTTAGTTCCAGTCATACCAATGTTTTGTATCTCCTAATTAGGTTTTAATTCAATGTTTGTCTTTTGAACTTTACGCGAGCTAAAATAAAATTTCCCCCCAAATTGTATGTGGTTTTGAAAATATCAGGTCTCTTTGCTAGACTTGTAGATAATCAGCAGTGAAATTAAACAATCAAAAAAATTAAAAAAGATTTGTTTTCTCGTCCACTATAATCACCCTCTAGCTCTGTATGCCACATATCATATTAGCATAAAGATCACCGCTTACAGTTTAACCTCTTGCTTTATTAACCTAAATTGCACAGTTTCACACACACGGATAATTATTTAAGATGTCTGTTCTGTTAATACGCTCATTGCCATTGTAAATGTACAGCAGCCTCCACTTCTGTTTACATTTCTCTTTTGATATTTCTCCAAGGTGCAAATGGCTTTACAGATCACATAGGCACACTGAAAGAAATAAGCCAGGTGTAATGTGTTTTAAGGAGCAGAACAATCTCTCTGGCTCTGTTAATAACACACCTTCAAAAAACTGATGAGGCAGTCGCCCATTTAAGACGTTTGTTTCCCACCATTCAATCTGACACCTGGAGAGAAGCCAGTGTCTCTTCTGAACAAACTTGCCTTTTGTAGGTTTGTTCATGATAACATGAATTACTGTATCAATTTGAATCAAAGTGAAATTCTTTCTCAGGCTTTCATGATTCCCCATCACACAAAAGATACAGCAGGAGCAAAAAAGGGTTGTAGTGAGAGAGGGGTATTGTGACATGGTCTAGAGCGCAGCACAATTTTCTTGGGCCCTGATTTACTAAAGGTCACGGTATATCAGCGGAAAGAGTTATTTAATCGAAGCGCTGTTCAGTGTGTCGGATCGAATTGAAACATTCTGAATTTATACAAAACGTGGTGGTATTTTGTATGCCAGATTTTGTAGGCCAGATTTTGTATAAATCTGATATTTGGTGGAAATCGCACGCGAGTGCTATTTGCATGTGTGGCTGTTATTATTTTTAGTAAATCACCTGCAATACGCCCACAAATTTTTAGCACGTAATTTCACAAGTAAATTAATATCCTTTATTTGGAATCTTAATAGATCAGCGCCTCTGTGCTTTTTGCACAGGCCAACGCCATCTGTCATTTTTAATGGAAGTGTTTCTGATTGGCCACTGAGTTAAACAGCATCAGTGGTAACCTGGGGCACATCAAAACCCCAACCAGCTACTAGTCCTATACTGGATACTAGCCAATGGTCTAAATTGCCTCCACATGGCCCTTTTAAAGCAGGGATGCAACAGTGATATGCAGTCTCTGCTGGTGTGCCAACAATACCCTTCTGCCCAGTTTTACATTGCCCAGCCATGAAATATTAAGCACATGATGCTGTCTTGACACATTTAGTTTTGCTACTGTGAAAATGCAAGTAATAGTATTCTGCACATCAGAATATTTTTGCAATAAAAATACAAGACACATCCAAAATTTAACGAGCTTCACATCTTTATGATTTTAATTTTAAAATTGTCAGTAATGTTGGAAATTTACCAGATTTACAAGTACGTGTTCAGACCGTCTTTTTTTAGCTATTGCTGGCCGCCTTTTGCAATCTTAAAACAAGCTTATTAAAATAAATATCAAACTCATTTTGAATACTTGTGTGTATGAATATTGGTGTGTATGGTAATAGGGAAATAAAATGATGAAGTTTCAATAATGAAAGACTATCAATAATTAAATATTTTTCTGAGGGCATCTCTGGCTGATTAAACTCCCTCTGATTGGTTGTTCTATTCCTCCCTCCCCCCACTCTGTCTGTCTCTCTTTTTGCACATAGCGCTCATTTCACAATCCTCATCTCTCTCAGCCCAGCACATCTTTAGAGACCAGAGGGAATTTCTGAGTTAACCCCACAAAGAAAAATGAAATCTCACTCATGTGGATTATCTTTTCCAAATCAGTCATAATAGTTGTTGCTTTCCTCAGCAACATGTATTCAAAATGTTTTTGAAGAACGAATCACAAATTTGAGTTTGCATTTACAAATTTGAAAAGATTCTGAGGTTGTACAGTAAATGTAGAAATGTAGAAAGTACAAATAGTCCATCATTCAGCTGTTATTTATTATGCTACTGCTGTTGGTCTTCATCTTGAGTTACTCTTGCTTTCTTCATGATGTTTTCATCACAGATATTACAAATATAATATTGACCTTGGGCAAATCGCTCACATTTTTTCATTACCTTTCACTGCCTGAGGTTTCTGCTCAAATGTCACGTACAAACCCCATTATATATCCCCCACTCCAGCTAAGACTATCTTAAAAGTGACCTTCACCTACCACTTGACTTTCATCTCCCAACTGGAGATCATTCACCATCATTTACCACCATCACCTACTGTATATTATCAAGATGTTGTGTTACAGTATATGGGCTCCTCATAGGTTCTCTGCTCTTGACACGTATGGAACATATTACATTATCTGATAATGTATATTACAGTCTACTCATCAGGCCTGGAGGTTAGGGGGCCCACCTATATAATAATATCTTCATGGCCCCATAAATGTCAATGTAACACAGAACTAAGATATTAACCAAAGCTAGATAATACACAAAAGATAATAAACAGAGTGATATAAACTAACATGAGGAAGATGAAAATGAAAGTGAGATAGTGACTTGTTTTTTTTTTCGGTTAAAAATCAAAACTGGAGCTGGTTGCTATGTAAATTCTTGCGCAATGTTTCTTAAATGCTTGTAACGCTGTGTGAACGCTTGTGAAAGTGTGTTCATCTGTGTTTGTTCGTGTATTTGTGGAGGTGGATTTTAGTATGTGTGATTGCGCTTCAAACCTTCTCTGACAACTGCTAGCAAGAGATTCTCTGGCACATTTTTTCCTCAATCTTTCTTCTGTCAGTCTGTTTTTTCCTCCCTCATTCCCTCCGTCAGTTTTCCTGATTTTCTCTGAAATATTATTTCAAATTCCACATATGGTACCTGCAGTACCTTCAAGCTAGAATCTTGCAGACAAACAAGCAGGAAACGTGTGTGAGTGTTAGAAAGAGAGAAGAAAAAAAGAACGTAATCAGTCCCCCAGGGACGAAAGTCTCAAAAAGTAGATTCAGCGAGCTACAGTCCAACTGATATTCAACATATCCAAGTTTCAGCACCACGGACAAGGACAGTTTCCCTGCATCTGCTCAGTTCTAAAAGTGACCTGAGGAGCACCTTCGACAGAGGCCATGTACACACTGTAAAGCTTTGAGAATCACAACTACATTAAAATTTGGAGTAAATCCCCCTATTTTTAATTTCACTGTGATTACTGGATGGTAACGTAGCAGCATTTTAGCATCCTGTGACCTAAACAAGTAGCACAGATGACCACAGTTGAACCCGTGTCAAAGTGATATTTTGATAAAATAATAGCAACTGGATGTATTAACATCCGGCAATCTTTTGCATACCAATGTGAACTTGTTTTGTTTATGCTTTTAAACAGCATTCTTTCTGTGGGATGCCCTTGACCACAGGGCTGATGGAAGTAACTACGGTGGACAAATATGCTAATACGTTACAACACATAGCTGTGTTTCCACGATTTTCTAGCACCACACTTTAGATAAGCTTTCAGAGACTGGGATTAAGGACTCAGCAGAGTGACAGCTGTATTTAGCTCCAGTGTGTATGTGACCAGAGAGCGAAAAAATAGAGATACTTTGGTAACAAAGATAGTAAATGTGGTGACTTGGCCACCTGACAGATAAACAGTGAATTTTTGTTTCAATAAGAGACATTCCTTGAAGTGGATCTTTAAATAACACCAAATCTGTAGCCCAAAGGGTTGAGTTGCAGAAGTATCAGTTGTAGTGCCAAAATGCATAGAAAAATTAGATTATTGGAACAGTTTCCAAAGCTACAAGATGACGAACTACAAGGTTTATAGAGACTTTAGTGGCCAAAATAAATGAGTCATTCGCTCTACTCTCCCTCTTGCTTTCTTTCCCTCTTTCCATAGGCTGGTTACATGAGCTGGGTAAACGTCTAGGCACCCCCTACCTCCTCTCCCCTCTCGCATCCCTCATTCCTGATTCGCTGCGCCCCACCATATTAGATGGATTGGTAGCCAATACAAGCCAATGGAATGGCAGCGAACTGGTGGGACATGACGCGGTGTGGAACTCAAGCCATTGGAACACGACAGGGGCGGGGCCCGTGAGCTCTGCAAATGCAGGACAGGCTGGAGTGGTACTCGGAGGCGGGCCCTCAATCCGAAGTTCATACGTGACGTCGCTGTACTTTGCTTTGAGCAGTCTGACCAGTGTGGGTTTTGGCAATGTCTCGGCTAATACCGACTCCGAAAAGATCTTCTCTATCTGCACCATGCTGATTGGAGGTAAGTGCTACAAAATACAGGTACTTTGGAATTAAATGCCTGGGATTTTCCTGGGTAAGTGCAGATTTACAAACCTCAGGGACGATGCCCTATTTAATTTTTTCATGATAGAAAACAAAGCCATGAGCGATAAAATTACAGTCCATTCAATCTGTTGTACCATTCTCAGGAAAACATGGGTCGTGGAAATTAGTCATGACATTAGACATTAAAGACAGTACAACCCACAACCTTGAATTCATGGATATGTATATGGTGTGTTTTGATTGATAGATTCAGCTCAGTGATATGAAACACAAGATCTGCACCATAATCACATTTCAAACTGCAGGATGTTCTGTCCTCAGTAGAAGTGGAGAAATAACTCACACATGTTCTCCTGGATGTGACACAAAACAAACCCTGAGGTCCTGATTGTACTTGTGGCTGGAACAAATGGCAACTCAACCCCATTTGTTGATGTCAAGATTCTGGCCTAATAATGTTATGAAACAGTTTTGCTAATTTGCAAATAATGAGATGCTTAAGCTACATTCTTAAGATGATTCACCTACAGTCTCACCAACAAAAGCACTATCTATAATCTGATCAGCTAATTCACTTTAAAACGTTAAAAAAACATTACAATCAGAAAAAGAATCACGTCCTTTATAAAGTTAAAAGAATGTTTTTTTTTCATCGTACATGTATTTGTTACAAAATGATTCCAAGCTGCAGTGCGAGGTACGACTTTTGCAGGGTACGACGGTGCAGGAGGCGGGGGTCCGTTTGGGACAGGACTCGGACTTAGATTTTCCCCAAGGTTTAAACTTGTTATAGAGCTGAATTTCCCACAAGACCACAATCTTAATGAGACAAGACACAGAAGTGCACTCGCTTTATTAAAGTGCTCTTTAGTGAACCATCAGTCGCTATAAGGTTCTGTGTCCCCATTTACTTTAAACTACATTTCCCATGGGCTTCTATTTTCAAAGTGCCAACATTTCATTTGACCAAGTTATCTATTGAACTTTGCAATTATTGATTATCCTTTATAACTATCCATAACGTTTCCTCACTGTTGGGTAGAGTTTATTGACCATCTTTTAACCAGCACAGAATCATTAACCCTATTTATAGTAGCAATGACAGTTGGGCAAATGTTTGAACAGTATTCCTGCATCTGTTTATTGATGTCAATAGTCAGCATTGTGTTAGGCGGAATTAAATGCTTTTATAAACAGCCTGACTTAAAGGCACAATAGGCGATCTTTACCAGAAACATTTTTGTTATGCTGGTTAAAGGTCTTTTTGCATCCTGATAGCGATCACTTTGTCAAGTAGTATAAATATTTTATATTTTATATATCTTCTGTGGAAGATGCAGGACCATAAAATGTTTGTTCAATCATTGTATTCGGTCCTAATGCAATGATAGGATGTCCTACCTTCCTATCAAACTATGTATTTGCATACCTCGGTGCACTGTTGTGGGAGGTGTGACTTTGGACAGCACTGTGAATGGATATTATCCTTTTAGAGCTAGCTTGCTATTGCTAGCCTCTTTGAAATCGCCTATCCTACCCTAAATATTCTATCTTAAAAAGTGTCTCAGTAAATCAGTTCAGTGTAGGATTATACTCCAAAGCTTTACTTATAATATTTAATCATCTCTGTCTTTGTTTATATTTGATGTTTATATCTTCTTTTCATTTTATCTTTAGATATAAAAGACCTACATCCCCACTCTTAGCGGTTTTCTGCTAACTTGTTGACCATCGAGGTCAGACTGCCACAGAAATGGAATGTCTTGTTATCTGTTGGGACAGCTGTAATGATTTTTGCTGCTGCATGCATGTGCTCTGTGTGGGCTTATGGAGGAAGCCGTGACAGTGAACTGAATTTTAAGGCATGTCCTCTGGGCCGTGAGGAGAGAGACACAGGCCTCACTGCACTTAAGAGGGCCACACGAGGCCAGCCGAATCCACGCACACTCGCATACATGCACACTGAATCAATCTGTCACCAAATCCCACCACTAAGGGCCATTACAGCCACGGCCTGCTGACAGCTGTATTCCAACCCACATGCAGAGATCACACGCAGTATTCGAGGACATAACTACATTGATAAGCATTAGACTGGAAATTACCATAATTATTTCACGTACGAGTGAGCACATCATTTATTAGATTCACCAGACCATACTATCATATCCACTACATAGAAAATCAATGACATACAATAAGTCATTGTTGACATATAATACTTGTTTGATAAGAGAAATACTGCGATGTCAACTTACAAAAGCATACATCACACAAACATTAACAAACTATTACACTTACAAAGAAATGACAAAACCCACAAAGTAAATGAATAATTAAATATAAACTGACAAAATCTAAAGCTAAGCACATTTTGAGACATGGTTGAGATCTTTACAATGAATTTTAGATCTGAGAAGCAAGAGTCTCAGTCCTTAAAAATCTCAGTTGAATTCTTTTGCTGTTTTGAAGAAACAGACAAGATCTCACTTGTGGTTTCCTGCAGAAATCAGGTGGCTGTAACAAGCTGTACTGGCTCTTATTAGTTTTGTTGGCCTATTGGTTTTCATAAATTTCAGCACAAAACTCATCCAAGCACTCAACTGTCACACAGCCCAGGTGCAGCCACTTTAACTGAGCACTGTTCTTCAGCACAAGAGAGACATGCAATTTCCCCAACAATCCATGCCACAGACTTCAATTAGCACGTTGAGTACTCTCCAGTCCTTTTCGATTGTTTGGCGCCTGTTTTTCATTGAACTCGTGTTAGCAAAGTTCACAAAGTTATATAAATAAACGGTATACTGTTTGGTAATTGATTGAAAACAGCTGAATTATCTAACTTCTGTATGTTACACTGAATCAGAGCAGGGGAAAGAGTAAACACTCAAATGGTAAACAAAACAACCACATGATACAAACCATAAGCTTGCTGTCCATAGACAGTGAGACAAAGAAACATTGTAGATAACAAACTGAAACCTGTTATCAGGCCAAAACGGAGCCCCCTTTCTCACTTAATCACTGTGTGTACACCTGTTGTTAACATCTATCTGGTGATACACCTGGCGGTAACACCTATCTATATGTGAATATCACTGAAAACAGGTGTAAACTGTCTCCAATATGTCTTGAAGATTCACTGTGATTCTGACCACTGGTCGGGGACACATCTGACTTCCTCGCATTTGTAGCCTAAATGTGAATGCGACCTGATGCATCTTTTAAAAAAATTAAAGCCCAATCAGAAAAATGAACATGCAGTGACACAAGCATGTGGTAAGTAATGTATATAGTTACAAAATCTGATTACAATTATTTACAGAAGATGCATTGGAGATGAGTTAAAACCAGGTTAAGATGGCAATCGTTCTCCATCTTTCTCTGTAAGCGGCTGACCACTTGTAATTGGATCCTGCCAGCTGGATGTTAATACAACTTGTAAACAGTACCAAAGTCTCTCTCTCACAGCAGACAAGTAAACAAATCTTTTAAAGTAATCCTGTCATTTTCACATTATCGAAATTCTTAACTTCATACACTTCACCCACTGTGTTTATAGGGAAATAATTAGCGCTGTATCTTTCCCTTCCTTTATTTGTCAGTAGTTCAAATTATTTATTTGACTATATATACCTATTTATTCCTTGATAGGTAGAATACGTTTCCTGAACCCATTAGAAATATTTCTTCATAAGTTCAATGCTGTAAAATAGTTAATAAACAGATTTAAATTTTGCCATAGAGTGCCACAAAATGTCTACTTTGTTTTCAAATTATGTAACCAAAGTATTGACAAAATGTATTGAGGTGTAGCTTAATTTAGGGGACAAATAGATTATTCTTGGGAATTACATTGGAATTTTGAAGCTATCTGTAATTCAATTCTGATTGTCCACAAGCTCCACTCATTGACACAACACCATCTGTGACTCCTGGATGCTCTGCAGGAGCCCTCACAGCAATCTAGGGAGAAAATAGTGAGAGACAGATAAATGAACAGACAACAAGAAGCTTTGAAACATGGCAATTTCTTTAAACTAACAAGAAAGTACAAAAAGTACTGTGGTTGCACCATGTGAATACATTACATAAAATAGAATGCTGTAGTACCATATGGTATTACACTGTGTATTTGTCAATGGCACAATATTACCTACTAATGTCACCTGAAATGTTTGTTGTGCATCTCTCTCCAGCACTCATGCATGCTGCGGTGTTTGGTAATGTGACGGCCATCATCCAGCGCATGTACTCGCGCCGCTCGCTCTACCACACGCGTACCAAAGACCTCAAGGACTTCATCCGTGTGCATCGACTGCCCAAGGCCCTTGCGCAGCGCATGCTGGAGTGTTTCCAGACAACGTGGTCTGTAAACAACGGCATCGATGTCAGTGAGGTAGGATTATTTTCGATTTGCTTTATTTTAAAACAGAGCGGTATAGTAGTAATGAGTAGAGTTTAAAAAGTACATTTAAATATGTTCTTAATGAGTGAACAATGAAATAGTATGGTGATTGCCACGCTGTGCTGGACTGTGTATTTGCTACGGAGTTCTGAGTGGTTGCTGAGTGGGAGGGTTACTGTAGAATTGTTTTACGGTTGCCGGATTGTGCGATAACCCTTTTGGAGGTACCCCTCCCCCCCTTTTGGAGAGCTCGGGTCAGCAGTTATTCAAATTTTTGATTTCCAGTGATTCTATACTATAAGTTGCAGGATAATTCATAATTCATAATCACAAATGTGCATTTTTGAGTCTTTTGTTATCTTGGCTACTCTGGCCTGCTGTTAAGACTAATGGACTGCAGTGAGGTGTGGGAATATGTTAATGTGATTTACAATGACCTGCAGGAGGAAATGCTTTTAACATTTACAAAGTGTGTTTTGCATTCTTTATTGCTCTGTGTGAATGTTATACATCTTAATACGTTTAAAAGTAGCTCCCACTAAGCAATAGAAATAAAAATTGTAATAAACTCTTTGTTATAAATCGCATTTGCTTTCCTAAATGTACTCTGCTCATTTAGTGCCCATAATTGTTAACATTTTATGTAAACAGAAGCCTAGCTTTTAAAAATTCAGTCTTGTGATGAAATATGATTTATTGTGATTCATTGCCCGAAAAGTACTAAAGTCCTAAGAAGCTTTATTTGAAAACCAAACTCTATAATAATAAACTTTATTTACTGTCTTAAATGTATCCCTCTCAAAAGCTGCTCTTTTTGTTATGTTTTATAATAGAAATTACATATATTTTGCTCCTCTACGTGCGATTAGGTTTCACTCTAAGTAGTTAATTTTAACAACATTATTGTGTTTCTTCGTAATATAACATCCTTGCGGTTTGATGCATCTTTTTAAAATGTTCACAATCCATCTCTTTCATCATCATTTGATTTATTTTCCCTTTCCGCCCGCCTCTCATTCACACCATCTCATTTGTATTTCTGCCCGACACACAAACAATCTTACTCTCAGAATGTATTTAATGAGGCCGATTCAGAAAGCATGTTACATAACTCACAATTCTGTCTCTCTGCTTTGATATTCGGTGATGTGCATCATCTCCTTTTAAAGTTCAAATGTAAGAGTGTACTAGTCAGTTTCCTTGCTGAAGTTGTTGCTTTGATGATGAAAGGAATTCTTTTATGCTTCTCAAGAATAAGAATCTAGAATATTTATAACCTTTGTTTATATTCGTAACCTTTAGTGTGAGTAAAAGTAGCCTAATAGCGATGCTTCAGCAAAGACCATTTGTCAAAATGTCTGTGGTGTATAAATCATGCTCAAGCAGCAGCTATCAGACCTGTTCTGTGAAAAGGTGACAAAATCCAAATGAAAATAGAAGCAGGAGAACATATGTTCTGTTTAAAGGTTAGATACAGGTCTGATGAACAAGCTCTGTGAACTTCACAAGGATTTATTTATTCTGTAGTTCTTTACCAAATGCTTTATATGCCGATAATTCAGAGATCCCAGAAATCAAAAACAAAACAAAAAAAAACATAAAGCCAACTCAAGAAT
>JAZGTI010014886.1:0-13785 GCA_036877585.1 Botia kubotai
TTATTACTCAAATCCCCTAAGGGATTATTAGGCTGCATTAATTAGGTAAACCGGAACCGGGAACATTTCCCACAAGAACAGATGTACTGGCTCCATACTAAATCTGTCTGTCTTTCATTTCCCAAGGTCCTGTAGTCAGCTGGATTCAAACTCTGAGACCAGATGGTGGGGGACTGGATGAAATGACCCTGAGACAGATCATCAGGATTTTATAGACTTCTTTAGTAAACCTACCGCTATATACATGATAACGTTTAGCTTTATTTTGTTCCCTGCTTAGGCAGAGCAGTGTGATGTTATGGCTGCAATTAGTAACATTATGCCTTACCGCTTTTTGTTGGCACGATTTCTCAGTGTCCGACATATTATCAAATATATTTGGAACCATCGATTTTCCATCAATAATTAACTATAAATCATCACAATAAACTCTGTTCATATCTAAAACAGTTAAAAATTGCAGCTTTAACGTGCCAGAGGAGAACTGGCCCTCCTGATCAAGCCTGGCCTCTCCCAAGGTTTTTTTCTCCATCTATATATCATTGGAGTTTTGGTTCCTTGCCACTGTCGCCCTGTTGGCTTCCTTGCTGGGAGACTGCTGACGTCTAACTTAGCCTAAGGTTTTGTAAATTGTAAACGTCTAATATTTCACTGTATATATTTTATGTATGGTTGTATGTATGCTGCTTTTGCATGTTGTGTAGTTTATGGTACTATTGCAAATCCCTTATAGCCCTGTCCCATAAGATATATGCCATACACGCCATTATATGCCATCCTTATGTACACACATATTATTTGCAATAATACCATTAACATGTCTGACATTTGTTTTGTGTTTTATTATTATTCTTTGTTTTTATGTAAAGCTGCTTTGAAGCAATGTAACATTGTAAAAAGCGCTATATAAATAAAATTAAATTGAATATCAGGAGTGGAGCCGATGTGAATGCTTCCTGTAGCCTCTTCATAGCTCTTGTGGCGTTATCGTACCAGGACAGAGACTTGGGCTTGCCCTTCAACAGATTAGTGGAGATGTAATGGAACTATAGTTGGCTATAAAACGGCGATAGAAATTTGAAAAACCTAGAAATCGTTCGAGTTCTTTTACATTATTTGGTATTTGGCCAAGATTTTATTGCTTCCACCTTCCCCTCGTCCATTTTGATACCAGTAGAACTGATATCATAGCCTAGGAATTAAACAGAGGTTTGGTGGAACGTACACTTCTCAGCCTTTAGAAATAACTGATGTTCGCTGAGTTTTTTGAGGACCTCAGAAACATGTTGCCTATGTTCTTCTTTGTTCCGGGAGTACATTAAAATGTCATCAATATAAATGATCAGGAATCGATTTAAGTACTCCCGGAACACCTCATTCATGTCACCTTGAAATACTGAGGGAGAGTTAACAAGACCAAAAGCCATTACCAAATATTCGTAGTGATCTGTAGTAGTGATAAAAGCGGTCTTCCACTCGTTTCCCTCACGTATTCTAATGAGGTTATAAGCACTTCTAAAATCCAATTTAGTAAAAATCTTGGCTCCGCAAAGTTGTTCTAAGGCTGTGGGGACAAGAGGAAGGGGGTAACGAAAAGGGACAGTAATTTTGTTTAATGCCCGGCAATTAATGCAAGGTCGCAAGCCTCCGTCCTTCTTTGCCACAAAGAAAAAGCTGGAGGCAGCAGGGGATGTATATGTTCTAATGTATCCTTGTTGGAGCACTTCAGAGATGTACTCCTCCATGTCCTCCTATAGAGAGAATATATTTTTACCTCTGGGTACTGGTGCATCCGGAATGAGGTCGATGGCGCAGTCCCATGGTCTGTATGGTGGTAAAGCGGAGGCTCATTTCAGGCAGAACACGTCACTGAAGGGGATATATTCTTTAGGGATATCTGTAGAAATCTTTTCCCCAAAACAGAAGTACTGGCTCCACAATAAATCTGTTTGTCTTTCATTCCCCAAGGAGCAAGAGCAAGGTATGTGTTGGCTTTCTCTACCCAAAACATTTGAAATTCACTTTTTGTTTTTTCCCTTTAGAGCACTGTTAAATATTGTGGCGGAGAGCAGACCTGTTCTGTAGTTACTAATGTGGTTCGGATTGAATTAATCACTGTGGTACGTCTGGTCAAAACACAACAAAGATGCTTCTTGCTTCACAGAAGATTTATTTGCATTAGCATATGCAAACATGTAGGTGTTTGTGTGGTTCTACAAACAAGTAGAAAACAACAGCATATATCAGTATCTAACATTCACTACAGCATAACAATACAATAAACAATAGCAAAAATTAACAATATTAATAGTTAGAAAGACATCATAACATTTCGGAAGTAATATTCCTTACTTTCAACACCTTATCCATAAGTTATTAAACTTTGGTCAGACCGTGATTCGAACCCGCGGCAGTTTGCACTAATGACGTCACACAAAATAGCTTGTGTATAACAGAATGACTAAGTATTTCTTAGCATATTCAACATTGCTGTCAAATCGTCTAAATACTCTTTAATAAACATAATGATTAACAAATATACTTCTGCTTAATGTAAACAACAAGTCCCGTCGTGGGGGCTCGGTCGGATTGGTGGCCGTTATGGAGTTTGTTATGGGTGGAGTGTCAACCTTTATGGGGATACAACGTATCCTGCTACAACGGTCTCCGTCAACAGTTGGCCTCCCCCTCCTTTAGGGTCTCCTGGCGATGAGGTCTCTGGCAGAGGACCGGCCGCCAAGTCAGCAGGACCAGCGGCGCACAGAAAAATATGTGTTGGCTTTAATTCTCTATCCAAAACATATGAAATTCACATTTTGTTTTTTCGCTTTAGAGCTCTGTTAAATATTGCGGTGGAGAGCAGACCCGAGTCCCCTCATGGGGGCCCCCTCATGGGGGATTGATGGCAATCCAATGCTGGGGACTCTGAAGCTGGCATTCACAGGGGGCTCACGGTGGGGGTGTATGCTGGCCACACCCCTGCCAACAGGGTCTCCTGCGGGGATCCAGGCGATGGTGTCTCTGGCAGAGGACCGGCCGCCAAGGCAGCAGGACCAGCGGCACATGGAGGATTGGTGGTCATCCGACGCTGGGGACTCAGGAGCTGGCCTTGAAGGGTGGCTCTTGGGTTGGGGGTGTGCGCTGGCTGTGCATGGAGTTTGTTACAGGTAGAGCGTCAACCTTTATGGTGATAACGCCCCCGTTACAACGGTCTCCATCAACAGTTGGCCGCCCCCCACTAAAGGGTCTCCCGGCGATGGGGTCTCTGGCAGAGGACCGGCCGCCATGGCATCAGGACCAGCGGGGCACAGAGCAAGGTTTGTGTTGGCTTTGGTTCTCTAACCAAAACATTTTAAATTCAATTTTTGTGTTTTTTTTTGCTTTGGAGTACTGTTAAATATTGCAATGTCAGCACGCATTGCCCATCTAAATCTAGATTAAAGACACATCTCTTTAGCCAAGCATTCTTATAATGCATCTCATCACTTGTTTTTCCATTTTACCATTTTTTATTTAAAAAAATGCTTTTAATGTTATGAACAGCAGCTAATTATTATCTGTTTTGGGTTTTTAGCTCAGGATATCAATCCTAGGGGGTAGCTTCAGATTAAGCCTGCTCCAGAATGGATACAGCATTTGACAGACCAACCCAAGCTCCAGTTCAGCCTGAAAATTGTCCCTGCTCCGGTACAGTCAGGTGCTCATCCTCACGCCATAGAACGATGTTTACAGCCATAGCCTGGGCCACCCAAAATCACTGGGGAAAATGTAATGGACTTCTTTTCAGCACAGTCTACTTACAGTCTACACAGTTTTTTAATGCTTATCTGCTTGGTTGGCTGTAAATTTTTATGTATAAAATTCCCCCTCAGTTAGACTTTTTACATCAGCATACATTCCATCTTGTAACAGCAGTTTGCTGTTAGAGCTGCAATAACTAACTTTATGCCATTACCGCCATTGCTGTTGAAACTTTCCTCAGTTTTCTGTCATTAACATTATGGCTCCATCTTTGCTGACACATCCCTTATTTATCTCTTTTTCTGACATGTCACAAAATCAGACTGGTAGTTCTAATCCATGTAAATGTTTACATTGTTTAATTTGAGCCTTTCTTTCTAACCAATGTAGTTACTGACTGCAGATTTAGTGTGCCAGAGAAGAACTGGCCCTCCCTGCTAAGCCTGGTTTATCAAAAGTTTTGTTTTCTCCATTTATACATCCCTGGAGTTTTGGCTTCTTGCCACTGTCAGCCTGTTGGCATGCATACTGGGAGACTGTTGACATTAGCTTAGAACATTAGCTTAGAACATGCTGGCTTCATTTGATTAAAAAAACTGGCACACTAGCTGCGTTTACATAGACACTTTTTGTTTCAATCGGAATGAAATCAATCATATTGATGTATCCGAAGAAAGTATTTACATGGACGCAGAATAAAGTAATCAGGTTGACATGACACGTTTAGAATCGGATTTGATATTTTGACATGCGCACAATGCACCAATATAAGTTTCCCGCCCGTTCCTAGATGTGCGTTCTAGCAGCCTCTTTATTGGTATTGCTTCTTTTTCTCATTTATAAAAGCATGATTAACATTTACCCATTTCAGGTGCTAATTAGAAAACGAGCGTATAATGTTTTTTGCCGATCTGCGTGTATATTGTGCCATTAAAATGCCCCTTCCTGAGCCAAGGCGTCTGTGGATGACAGTCCAAAGCAAACACTGGTGGGACGTCGTCTTACAACACTTCACAGACGAGGAGTGGAAGGACAATTTTAGAATGACACAACAGTATTTATGACACTGTGCTCAATGGTGGAGGGGCACATGACTGTAACTTCTGATGAAGTTACAGTCAGAGCACCAATACCACTGACAATGCGAGTTGCAATCGTACTGAATAAACTCGGCAGCTGTGCAGAATAGCGTGTCATCTCCAATCAATTTGGCGTCCATAAAAGCACAGTCAGGAAATTGGTTTACATGTTCTGTAAGGACATGGTGAAAATAAAGCAGCTGATCCGATCGCCAAATGAGGAGGAAGCACTGGAGATTGCCAAGAGACCTCCATAGTATTCCTCAAATAATGGGACTTATAGACGGGACACATATTCTAATCCTTCCTCCTTCAGATGGTTACAAAGATTTTGTAAACCAGAAAGGCTGGCCTTCTTTTACATTTTACAAGTTGTTTTTAAAAGGTATGATAAGCCAATTCATTTTTTGTATGATTTATTTTAAATATATTTGTCCAATTAGTTAATTAGTTTAAAAATTATTTATTAATGTGTTAATAAATAATAGTGAATCATACTTGTTTTAAAAACTGCATTTATGAAGGAAATGTTATAAACTATGCAAAATATAGCAGTATTTTTTTACAAACATAAAAAATATAATTTTATAATATGCATAGTTTTTGGAGCACCATCTGTAAAATGCCCGGCCGTGCACATGATGCTAATGTTCTACGCCAATCTGATCTCTTCCAAAGATCCCACCTGCTGCCAAAGGTGAGGTTTGTGACAGCTTTACTTTAAAAGATAACACAGAATTTAATACTTATTGAGTTTATTTTGATCATTTTTAGGGTGTGAAGAACATTGAGGGACAAGACACTAGGCTTTTAATAGTTGGGGACCCTGCAAACCCCCTCCTCGATTGGCTCTTGAAAGGATACACCACTTCTGCACATTTGACCCCTGAACAAGAATCTTTTAATGCCTACCTGAGCTCACTATGAGTGGGAGTTGAAAACACATTCAAGATTTTAAAGTCAAGGTGAAGGGTGCTGCTTAAAAGAAGTGATTTTCACTTCATCTTCACACCAACTATGATTGACACCTGTTGTGCACTGCATAACTTTTGCCAGACTGAGAAGGACAATGCCAACAGCAGGTGGCTGGAAGAGGCTTGTGATCTCAGTGCCATCTATCTTCAACCTAGCCAGACAGTGAATACGGAGAACAATAAGTCTGACAACAATGCAAGAATTGCTCTGACCACTTAATGTCCACCCATTTTCCCCTTAACCGTACATGTCATTTCCACTAAATGAAGCCTTTGAAAAGATATCTCTGTGAATAAAATGTAAGGGAAATTTAATATGAAATGATTTCATACATTTCAAACATGAGGTAGCTTTTAAATGTGCCAGTGCAATACTTATTGCAATAGTTTCAATTTCATAAACAGAATAAAAATGTAAATATCAACAAGTGCAATAAACCGTGAACAAATATAGTTGCAATTGTTAAACTTAAACACTTCACTGAAGTGAAACTCAGAATGAAAAATACAACTGGCAATAAAACTTGCAAAAAACAAAGGCCTTACATAACTGTCATTACAACTAGCTTAAGTAACGGTCTCAAAACAACTAAGACATTGTTTTATTTTTAAATTTTTTTTATCTAACCTAGGTCATGCAGGCTGTGGTCAGAGCTACTGGTTCCACTGCCATTTGGGACATTAGGAGAATAGTGCATTGGCCTGTTGTAAAATTGACCTAGGTAGTGCTGCGGAGGCTGCATATAAGGGTTGAGTTGTGGAGCTCGTCCCTGGGAATAAGGAGCTGCTTCATAGGGTTGTGTCTCCTGAGAACCTCAAATGTGTCCTAACAGACGTTCAGTTGAGTGTTGAGTGCTTTCTTCCAGAAACCTTGAAAGTAACATCTCATCACGTTGTTGATTTCTCTCTTGATGTTGTTCCATTCTATCCAAGGAAGATCTTTGTTCAGCTGACCAAATGTGCATTAGTTTGGCATAACCAGATGAGGGTTTTCGTCCTAAATTAACAAAAAGAAATGCATTATTCACAGTTAACCTAATGTGAAGGTTAGATTACCAAATTTAATTTTCAAACATGAATTAAACATGAAGTAAAAGATTGTATAATTATTGTACATCTTATTGTATAATCATAATAAAAAAAGGTTCCACAAAACCCATAATCGTAGGCTGTGAGTGTGTTCTTCTTTAAATACAACTAATGTAAAAAATTAATGTACGTGTTAGTTTTCATTATCCAAACCCATATAATGATACAAGGATCTACCACCAGCACTTGTTTTTGAAATTCTGGGGACTAACAGTTGGCCAGAACCAACCTTGGCCATATTAACCTTAGATCACAGACTACATTTCCAAGCATGCCTTTTACCCGGAAATAATCGTTCCTGTTGGTTACCTGTGGATAATTAACCAACCCTATAGAAGTTGAACTCTGTTCAAACTGTGCGAAGTCTTGATTTGCCACGGCTATCGGTTCTCCCTTGCATTGTTTATATCGTGTTTGAGGTGAACATATACATATGTAACAGAATAAATGATCTAACTCAATCGATTCTACAAATACTATCTGTTGGTGGACCGAACTGAATGGTCCGTGCGGCGCGCAAACTAGCGCTGTTTTGTTCCGCATTTCCGGCGTTTGTTTTTGAATGCAACTGGACGCGACGCAACAGAAATTGGCAGTGGCACAGTATATGCTAACGATAGAAATATTAGGTTGTATTAATATTATGTACAATAAATATATTTGCGGTGGCGGCAGTGCGAGCGCTAATAAAGTCTTATAAAGTCTTATACTCGCTGCCGCAACGCACCTGAAACGGACTGTACGCACTGCATCCGTACGCTGTGTGAAAGCGCTAATCTGTTAACATGGACGCCGAAAAACACGTACTGGATATGCGTGCGGTGTAAAACAGGCCTTTGTAGTACTGGTCTAGAAAGAACACAACCTTACTTTTGAGAAGAATCTTAATCTCTGGACGATGCAGTAGAATGGCGCAAGGTGACTGGCCGACATTTTAACAGCCGTACCGCGTTCTCACTGGCTGAGCACTGAGACGTCGCATTCATTTATTGGACGCGCTGGCGAGGTCGTGACATCTGTGCGCATGCACAATGTGCGTTCTTTGAGCAGTGTCAATGCTGGGCGAGCGGTGGTGGGTCTGATCGTGTGTAGAAGATCTTGCAGTCCAAATCAAAACTTTATACATTATACCGGAGTTTTGAGTTCAGAGAGACATAAGACATGACTAGCAGCGCAAAGCGGAAAGAAGAGGTGCACGTAGCTAACGGAGGAGTGAAACAGTCCGCATGGAGCAAAGCCATCAACTGTAAAGCAGTGTGGGACGAGAAGGTTCTGATCTTACACAGCACTTACACTGCGTTTAGCTGAATGTACATTTAGGAATCATTTGCATGTGTTTGTACAAACGGATGCAGGCGTGGGTATGTGAGAGTTAAGTGTTCACTGTTAAGGGTTTAGGTGTGTAGGAATAGGATTAGTGCTGCCTTGTGGTGCTCTTACACTGTTACCATCCATACATTTACATTTAGTCATTTAGCTGACGCTTTTATCCAAAGCGACTTACAAATGAGGACATGGAAGCAACTTCAACTACAATAAGAGGCAACAGTGAATAAGTGCTATAGACAGGTCTCAGGTATTTCAACACAGTATAAGGTTTTTATTTTTTTTATTTTTAAAGACGTAGAAGTGGCGGTGTGTTAGTAAATTAGTCAAGGAAGTGAAGACGAAAACGGTGATTTTTTTTTTTAGTTGTTTCTTGAAAATGGTTAATAACTCAGCCATTCTGATGGAGATATGGAGTTCATTCCACCAACCGGGGAAAGTGATTTCTTCCCTCGTTGGGGTGGAACCGAAAGGCGACGTTCGTTAGCTGAACGTCTAGCGCTAAGTTCTTGTGGGCACATGAAATCGAGTCAGCACTTAATTTATTGGTGGTGTAAGGTCTTCTGTAGGCCTAGTATTCGTCTAGTAATGGTACTTCTGTGATTTGTTTTAATATTTATATGGCATAGCGTTTACATAAAAATTCCAATGTAACTTAAAATTAATTTTACTCTCGCCATATCCCATAGCATTATTGAAAAGTAACACCAAAACACTGACTGAACAACTATAATACAAATCACAATACATTTACGTTTATGCATGTGGTTGGCATTTTTTGGCAGTTGGCAGTTTATATCTAGTTCACTAGCTGTGGCTTTAATGAACATGACGGTACAGTGCTGCTTATGGTACTGCTTGGTAGTGTAATGCTTGAGGTGCAAGCATTAATCTATATGCTTGTTAGTTTGGTCAACTTAATTCTTGTTAAAGTGACATATATGATTTAAAAAATATATTTTAATGCATTTTTCCACTTATTGATCTGTACAGGATGAGTTTTTAGATGTCATCTACTGGTTTCGACAAATTATTGCCATCATATTGGGGGTGATATGGGGCGTGGCACCACTGAAAGGGTTTCTGGGTATCGCCATGTGAGTAATCCAGTCCCCAGCATAAACATGAAGACATGAGGTCATCGTTGATTTACAGTACCTGTCTGTCTTCATTTTCTCCAGATTCTGTATAATCAACGCAGGAGTTTTGTATGTGTACTTCAGTAGCTTCCAGGAGGTGGATGTGGAGGAGTACGGAGGAACATGGGAACTCACCAAAGAAGGCTTTATGACATCTTTTGCTTTGTTCCTGGTAAATGTTTGGTATTAGTATGCTTTAAATGATGCATATAAAGTGACCAAAAATATTATTCAACATTTCTTTTAAATGGGGTAGTTTTTTCTGTTGCAGGGCATAAACTTAGAAACTGTAGAATTACTAAGGAAAGTAGATTTGGCGTATTAGCCTGTCTTGTCATGGTAATACCATGGTGTATGAATATTCCAATTAGAGCTGCTCGATTATGACAAATCATAATCACAATTATTTTGCTCAATCTTGCAATCACAATTATTTAACACAATTACTCATTGACTTTAGAAACAACATGTATTTTGTTTTGGTAATCGTTGGAAGCCATCATTGAAATTGAAAATCGATTACAATTGCACAGCCCTAATGCCAATCAATTAAAGACCTTGTATATACCATGCTATTACTGTGGCTTTTCTTGCACAGATGTATAAACTGGAAAACATCTTTACTGGAGCCTGTAGCCATCCAAAAATGACACATGGAAAGTGACATATTATGAGATTAATTGGCTAATGCACACTGTAGACCTGATTTTGATTGGTTCTGGTAGTCGATTCAACACATTCGTTGAAGAAATGGAATTAGGCCATTAAGTAGGGCCATTAAGTAGCACAATTTAGACGGAAAAAATCGAATTGCGATTTATGTATTTATTTTTTTTAATCAAAATTGTGGTTTGCAATTTAAAGTGTGATTTACTATTATTTTATAAAAGACCTACAGGTTTATTGTGGTGGTTTTAACAGCATCAAAGAAAGACCAAGCATAATACAAAACAAACTATCCAACACTGTGATACTGTTTTTTTAAAACCACTTAAACGTGGCAATTTTTTGTCATGACAAGTTAAAAATATAACTGCAGTATCTTGAATAGTTAATTTAACAAACATAAAATAACCTTTTAAACTTTGCTCTTGTGCAGACACGCTTTGTTGCGGAGTTTAACTGCTGCTTCCGCTCGCGCTCATCTTTTCCATATGGCGCTATTTGCTCATTCAATCAGCACACGCAGTGTTGAAATACCCCCTACTGTCAAGGACTAAGTGGATGCTTACCATATTTCATAATCCTTTGAAATAAGCACAGCTCTTGTGATTCAAAAATTGTGGTTGTCTTTAAAAATCGTGATTTCGCTTTAAAAATGATTAATCGTGCAGGCCTACCATTAAGCCTAATGTAAATGTCTTAACAGTGCTGATTTGTGTTCTGTCATCAGGTGGTTTGGATAATATTCTACACCGCGCTACACTATGACTGAGGATGTGCAGGAAACCCATATACCTGGGGAGTGAAATATAGACATTTTATTTAATGTTGTATAGTAGGACTGGAGCAAGCTATTTTTCAAACCCTGCTATGTTACCAGCAGCATGGATGAGCCCTGAAGATGTGGTGCATCATGGGTACATATGAATAACCTTTTCAAACCTAGGGGTCATTGAATTTTAAGCTAATACTGTCCATTGCACTGCCATGGCTAATGGGTTAAAAGTGTAATTTTGGTTTGTTTTTTTGCTTTTTTGTTTGAATGCGGTTGTGTCAGGGAGGATTTAACTTAAGTTTATGATTCATGATTAGCTTACAACAGAAATGGTTTTACTCTGTTCTGATCAATTAGCAGTGTGTAAATTCTGTACAATGCTATTTTATTTGAATCCATAATGTATTAAAGTATGCATTTCTTTTGTTGTTGATGTAACATTCAAAGTATTTTATGGTGTATTGAAAATGAAAATGTTCTGTATGCTTGTTACGATTCATAAAATATAACAGAGGCTGTAAAGAAACTATTTTCAGGCTGAAACATTTTGAAGAATCAAATAAAACTCGGGTGTTGTATGCCCGACAATTTTCAACCAATGTTCAGCTGAACTGTTCTGCTCTGGTTTGTTGTATGACTATTATGAGTCTTGGACTTCAAGTGACTTTGTTGATAGAAGTATATTACAGCTATTGAATTAAGCCGCCACATCCTTTAAATATTTGAAGAGTGAAAATACATTTCAAACTTTGTTTCCTTAGAAGATATTCAATAAAAAAATATGGTTAACAAAAAAAAGATACTCTTATAGCTTTGTAAGGGGTATTGTATAATTTATATTTTCAGAGATCTCTTACGAGGCACGCTTACATTGTTGGTGCTTTTTGTGAATAGCAAACTTAAAATTTGTGAGGATTTTTTTACACATAGGACAGTTTAGCTAATTCCTGATGCCTGTGAACTTTTAGATAAATCATTAATGCCAGCAATCACAGTCAGTTTTGGGACTGATCACAGTGACCTCGTCGGTCTGCCACCTCTTTCTTCTGTATATGTGCCCACTACAAATCTGGCTGAGGTCCCATGTTTCCAGAAGTGCTTGGTTGTCAGGTGGTTTAGGTTGTGGTCACCTGTGTCTCAGAATGCTGAATCCATGGTGGAACCCTGCCTTGATTTAACGCGATGTCCGGTTGGGTCTAAAAGCCCTCTGATTGCATACCAGCCTTAAGTTCCTGTACAGTCAAAAATGCTGTGGCATATAAATTGCCTGGAGCTCAAATCTGTCTTTCTTGTACAGTAGTTTTTCAGCTCAAAAATCATAATACATAAATCATCAGGGCAGCGTGCACTCTAAAGCCCTGTTGATTATAACGGGCAGCTCCTGCTTTGGGCAGATCACCACCTCACCACCTTTATTTGGGCGTCATATGTTCCAGGCCTAAAACTGTGAACATGTTTAAATATGTCCCTATATCAGTTACTATAATGTTTTAATGCATGTGAGTTGTCTAAAATGGGTAGAACCTTTAGAAAATGTGGTTTGAATATGTATTGAATATGTAATTCCAAGATGGCAGTAGTAGTGCGTAGCGGACACACCGGATACAAAATAGTGCTTTTGTTTTACAAACCTCTAATGGCGCATGGACATCGGAGCTACCGGTGTTCGTGTATACAACCGGCAGATTACAGAAATACAGAAAATACACTACAGCTACTCTGCATGATGATCTGTTGGAGAAGCTACGCGATCTCGGCTAGGTGCGGGGACCAAGCCTCCAGCCCTCGGCATCGATGATGCCGATGACCGGGGGAGGGGACGTCACAAGCGGTGCGTCAGAAAACGGAAGTGCGGCAAGAGGGCGGGGGTCTGTGCTAGGCTTAAAAAAAACGTTAGCCGGCAGGCTCTCCTGTCAATCCTGCTCTCCAATGTCTGCTTCCTGGACATTAAATTGTATTACATCCGACTCCAGCAAACTACGCAGCGTGAGTTCAGAGACTGCTGCGTCTTTGTTTAGGGTTAGGGTGCAGAACTCAAACCCCTATGGTCTGGTTATTGTTGCCGGAGATTACAATCCTGCAAATGTTAAGTCAGTGCTTCCTAAATTCCATCTGTATGTGGACTTTGCAACGAGAGGGAAGAACGTGCTGGACCTTGTTTACACAAACATCCCCGGCGCATACCATGTGGAGCCCCGCCCCAATCTCGGCTACTAAGGCCACATCTCTGTTATGCTAATACCAGCATACAGACCAAGTCAAGTCAAGTCAACTTTATTTACATAGCGCTTTTTACAAAATGTCATTGTTTCAAAGCAGCTTTACATGTATAATATCTTTAGGTAGAGTACACAGCACACACAGACAGACACCCAGACAGACACAGAGAAAACAAGGTAGGAGAAACACAGGTGATATTATGCAGATTATACAGTCATATATGGGGTATGAACAGATAGTATGAAAATAATATTAATAATAAGTGAAAAAATTAAAGTTGATTACAGCAGCCTCCTGACGGGCAGTACAAGGGCAGGGGAGCTGCAGACCACTAGTCAGATGCTCAAAACCGGTTCTGAAACAGGTGAAAACCTGGCCAGCAGGAGCCATCTTTGCTCTTCAGGACTGTTTTGAACACACTGACTGGCACATGTTCAGGGAAGCGGCAACTGATCAACTTGGAGGAATACGCAACATCAGTGACCAGCTGATGTGCTGATATAGTGCTGATATAGCCCTGAGTCGATTGCACATGGTTTGGGAGCTGTTGCACCACCAGGAGCCAAGATATGGAAGTGCACTCCTTGTTTATAGAGGGTGCACCCCATTTCTGGTTGTGCTAGAGAGCTGAAACATGGTGTGTGTACTAACAGGAGTGCCCTGAGTCGATTGCACCAGGTTTGGGAGCTCGAGATACGGTTAGGGTTAGGTTGGGGTTAGGTTAGGGTTAGGGTAGGGTTTATAAATCCAGAGCCCAGCCCCCCTAAAGGAGCCGGGCC
>JAZGTI010014887.1:0-13785 GCA_036877585.1 Botia kubotai
TAGCTTTCCTGTAGCTCAGTGGTTAGAGCATGGCGTTAACAACGCCAAGGTCATGGGTTCGATCCCAGGGATTGCACATACTCAATGTATCGTGAGATCAATGTGTAGTATAATGCAATGTAAGTCGCTTTGGATAAAAGCGTCTGCCAAATGCCTAAATGTAAATGTACATACCACTAATGTCTCCAGCTGGTGTCTGTATTTCATAAGGTCCCTGAGAGATCTTCTCACCTTAGATCTGAGGAAATTAATTCTAGGAGAAAAAGTGTAATTCAGTTTTATATTTTTTATTATTAAATTGCTAATCAGGCATATACAGTAGAATAACAGTTTTCGAAAGATTGGAGCAAAAAATCCGCATGAAAAGGCATCCTGCTTCATATTTAATATTCCTGTAAGTCTGTGAGGGCAGTACTAGCTGACTAAGAATAAGATATGAATACATTTTTAATGCATATTTAAAAATACTGGGAGACAAAGTTAGCAAAGTTAAGCCCCTTCGTCCAATCACATGCAAGATCTCGAGAACAGTTTGACTCTGCAAATTAATACTTTCGTAAATAAATCATAAGCCCGTTTCCTTTATTGATGTTTTTTATATATATTTAACTAGCTTCCTCTTAATTGACTGCACTAGAAAATTCAAAACGAATGCTTGTTTTGATGGATCGCAGGGAGCTCTGCGTTAGTATGCGATGGAAAGGAAATAGGTCTTTCTTAAACTCTCCTTATCAAACTATTTTTAGTGCTGTGTAAATCAAAGAGGTTTTCGGCTGGTGATGAAATTCCCTCCATGTCCTGTCATTAAATTCGAATCAGTCATAATGGCTATCAGCCAGTGGGATAAAGTTACTGAAATATCCAGTAACGAGGAGAAAATTCTTTCTGTTTAACTGTTCCAGTTCTACCTAATTAAAATAGACTTTAATGGCACTCTGGCTTTTGTATGCCAGCAGTTTAACAATTAAGTCAATATGTATGTATTGTTATTGTACTCTGGAGGTTTTGATTGGTTATTGTTAGCATGCGTTTGTCTACATCCTTACCTCTCAGCATCTGTCATGGGTTTTTTTGTTTTGGGGGTATTCGTTTTCGTTCCACCAGCTTTGGAAGGACCTGCTGATAAATCACTAAATGTCAGTGATTTATCTAGAGAATTTAAGTCAATAATGGTTACACAGACAGCTGACGTAAATGGAAGATCATGTGACTACCGACTCCTACTGTACAATATTAGGAAACACGAGGAGGGGATTGTTTATAGTGATTAAAAAAAGAGCAAGAATACACACAAATAATACTTTGTTCACAATAAAAAAAGAAAGAAAGCTAAAGAGCTAAAACAAAGGTTTTATGACACCCTGAATGGAACCCAGTTCATGGTTCCAGTACCTGCAGATTTGGTAGCAGGACTCATCAAACGAGTTCCAGTCACAGGGGAATAATTTCTGTTTGGTGCACGCCTCTTAGCTGGACTCTAAATGGAAAAATATAATATTTTATATACATAATTAAAGTATTAAAAACAGAGTCATAATAATCAGAATAATTAAACCAAATGCTGAACAATTCTGAGTATGTGGTTCTTTAAATAGTCATATAAGCGTGTATTTTATAATAGCTGAGGAAAATATTGGTTTATTTTCATAAAACGTCAATGAACAAACATGGTTCTGGTTTCAAAAACGATTAAAGCAGAAATACTAATACATATCAAAAAGCCATTTTTGATAAATCAACGGGAAAGGGAACTCACGTTTTCTTTGTCCTGTAACTGAAGGGCTCTCTTTACACTGTAGAGGAAATGATATTTGACATGAGACTGGACTCTATTATACACATCCATTGGTAACTGGCTACACTGATACACCTATCCCAAGGCAGGAGGTATTTTAAAACAATTAGACTTTTAAAACCAAAACAATATGACTTTATATAGTAGTGATGTCAAAAAAATTACAATTAATCTCATGGTTTTAAGTCTTTGCATTGGCACAGTACTTTTTATAACATGCGCACCATGTAATTGTCTTTTTGCAATCGCGTGTATCTGTAATGTTTAGACAAATAAAACCACGTGGACCAAATAAACAGATCATTTCAACTTACGGCATTTCTAAATGTTTTTCGTTATAGCGTTAACACACAGACTGGCGCGTTTATTTGTAGTTAGGAGCGGTGCGCCGGTAATTTAGTTCCCCTGGAAACACGTGTCGCACACTCTACTGTACCATACTCGTTAAGGTTTATAAAAGTGTTGTAATTTAATTCTAGAATAGTTATTGAAAAAATATGTATGTCTTTACACTGACAATCCTTGCGTATTCGTCAACGTAATATCACAAATACTAACACACAATGACTAAAGATTGTAACATGGCCGTTTAATGCAGTTGTTTCCCGATGTTTCATTTCAACTGCGCACCGTTCTCGTTTGTTTACCCACGGCAGTCATGACAATCAGACTAGACAGTGAGCAACATCAGCAGATATAAAATACAGTCAAATCAGCTTACGACAGAAATGAATAATACGCAGTGATCAGTCTATTACATATCTAGTTGGTGCTCATAATGCAGCGCACAGAGGAAGAGAGCTTTTATATGACATGCAGGGCTGCGTATCTGTCTGTATTTAGGTCCAGTTTGGTAAATATGACTTCAAAAGACCAGCTGTGTACCGGTGAGCATCATCCATCCCTATATAACCAATTACCTTCATAATTTTGTTGTTTGTAAGGAAAACAAATATTTGAAATTGTAATAACTAGTGCTCTATTTAACAGCGCATATAATGTGTTAAATGACTAACGGTAGGGTAATCAAAATGATCATTGTCTTATAAATTATTATTACGAATTATCTAGTGTTATTTGTCAGTGTATATAATTGTTGCCTGTCTTTACACTCTTTTTTCTCAGTTCTTCAGCAAGCAGGCAGAAATCCATCTCATATGAGTTTAGATAAATACTGGCCCCCAGGAACCAAGAAGCTGAATTTTGATGACTTTTGTGAGATACTGAAGCAGGAGAAACCTGCAGAGCCAGACCAGCTTATGAGAATTTTCAAGAAATTTGATGTAAACTGTGATGGATACATCTCGCACGATGAGCTCAGCAAAGTCCTAACTTCAGTAGGTGTTTATTTCATTAAATTCCGTCATCAAACGTGAATGACTTGTTTTTACAATTGCATTATGATTTAATCATTTCAGACTGGAGAACAAATGTCACCTAAGGAAGTGGATGAAATATTTTGCTTAGCAGATGTTAACAGAGATGGAAAGTTAGACTACGCGGAGGTAAGTTCTCCAGTCGTTGTACAGAAATACGCTTTTTGTACAAGAAGGGTAGGTTGTTTTGTAAGTCAGGCTGGTGTTTAGTTCTGCAGGCTTCTGGGGTCCACAGCAGAGCAGTGTCACACTGCAGCGCTGAAGAAGCTTGAGACTGACGCCAAACTAAAGAGGCAGAACTTCGGCAATCAGCTGGACGTCTCTCCTCAGAGCTTAGAGTCCCAGCCGGCTTCAGACACACAGCCCAGAACACAGCTGGACACCACACAGAGGAAAGGTATGCTAGAGGGCTAAACAGAGGAAGAGATGCTTAACATACGCACTGGAATCAACAACAAGAGCTTAGGTTATTTATTTATTAGAATTTACATTCATGTCTAAGAGAAATTGACGTTTGTACATCATACAACCGCTTGGAGGCATCCAACCCCAGCCTCCAAGTTATGTTTTTGCAATTTTAAATATGTTTTCTGCCTTTAATTTAAAATTGTGACTAGAATTATTAAAGATTTTAACTACTCCACCCATATATAAACCAATCTCTAACTATCTCTAACCGTTGCACATATGCTATAGATCTTCCACCTGACCTAAGCCTGACAAACAAAAAACTGTTCTGGTTAGTTAATCATGCATTACGTTGGTTTTGAGTCGGGTTCAGAAATAAATAGTTTTCATTTTAACATAACACATACTCATTGGTCTTTATAAGAAACAAATACAGAGTAATAGATTCCGTCATCAACCAATCTTGGGTTAAGGTTTAAATTTAATGGACGTGCAGAAAACAGGTGCACTAATGTAGTTACAGACGAAAGAATGCTTTTCTTAAAGGTACAGTGTTAATTAAATCCCCACAATGCTTTTATCTTATTATTTTGCTTATATGTGTGTTTTCTTGTTTGTGACAGAGAGTCGCACCTCATCCAGACCATCATCAGCTCGCAGTCGTCGGTCATCTTTATCCACTGCCATCACTATGGGAACAGGCGGCAGTAAGACTGGCAGACTGACAGAGCCAAAATCTTTACCGGTACCGATCCTTAACATAAATTATCATAAATTCTGTGAGGAATTTTTTTTTTTTTTTTTTTTTTTTATTCTAAAAATTAAAAGGTCTCTGTGGCACCTCAGGGGTTTATTTAAGAAAACGTCTTTCTGTTGGGTCTAAAAAGAGGTTGTTTAAATGCTGTTTAACTGTTTTTTTTAATTACTTGACAAGTGAGAGTATATTTGTTGTAACATTTTAGCTGGACCCAATCAACAACAGCAGTTTAAAGAACAAAAAGATTCAGTTTAGAGAAGAATTTATGCTATTTAGTTACTCAGGCCTTTTTTATTTACATTAATAGTGCTTTAATAGTAATTATTGTGTTCTGTATTAAATTGTTTGCCTCTGTACCCTTATTATTCTATACATTTGTATGTCTTTAGATATTGAGGATTCCAACCCGGTCTTTAAACTCCTTTGTAGTAGCAAAGCTTTTACAATAGCGCCACCCCGTGGTTGCGTGCAGTATCTCCCGCTTCACTACAAACATTTCTGGCTGATTTTATAATGGCACGATGCCCATGTTTATGTTCTATTACAAACATTTCCCAGCATTCAAAAACAGCTCACAATACCCGCTACACCTGTTATACCACTTATTTTACCAGGACTGGCATCATACAATCATGAAAGGCTGTTTTCATTTGGAGGAAGATGGAATGATCGTCTCCCATCAGTATCGTTTACATATCCCTGAGACAACCAGTGTTTACCTGACCATACAGCCCCTCAACCTCAGCCAGATTCCTGGTAAGAACATTATTGTGCATTATTGCGATTGAATGACCAGTCACACTGTATAAATGTGTTATTTAAATACCCAAATAAGCAGATGAGTTACGTATTATTAACTGTGTGCGCCATAGAGAAGCTTTCCCCGTGGATGTGTGTGGACACAGCTCTCTATGTGGTGACGGGTAACGAGACCAAAGAAGATTCAAACCTAGTTTGCTTTACTGAACTGAGGGATAAAGAGGTCAGTGAGGGTCTAACAGTCCTTCTGTCTACAACTCTGAATGAGTCTAATGCGTGTACTGTGTAATTGATGCACAGAGGTTCGTGTGGAGGGGAGAGCTCAATGCTGGCTCATATCTACTCCTGCCGTTCACCACTGGCTGCAGGCTGGGGAGGAAGACGAAAAAGACCACCGCTAAAACCGCTCAGCTAGTCAGCCGTACTCAGTCTGGAGAGCTGGAGCTAACCAAAGAGTTCAAGTTAGTCAGTTACGATGTCACATAAGGACACAATTTATACATATACGATGGAAGTAGAGGTTCACTTTGTTGGTAGCTATTAAAGTTATTTGCTACGTCAAATGTTGGTTTATTGAATGTAGGATATGATGGTTATTTGTGCAAAGATGCTATACTGTTGTGATCCACAGGGCAACACTGTCTGACATCTTCGACGTGATAGATTTGGATGGAAATGGTCTGTTGAGTCTAGAGGAGTACAACTTTTTTGAGCAAAGAACCAGTGGAGAAAAATGCGACGAGGACGCTTGGGCCATCTGCAAAGGTTCTTATACTAGCACAATGTGGCCTTCACACACTGTTGGCTCTTTAATGCAATTGTTAATCTACATTCAAATTCTAAAAATGTTATTTGTGTAGAACTGTGTTTACCACTATAAAAATATAATTAAACTTCTTTATAGCTTAAGCATGTCGAATTTTGTAGAAAATGTGGTCGATAGCTTTATCAAACCTGTGGCGTTCTTTTAAACTGGCAAATTACAAGGTTGTTTATCAGATCTCAGACTTATATGTATGTAGTGTATAACTTATATGTATATAGTGTCTATAGTTTTTATTTTTATCCATAAATTACTTTTTTTAACATACAATAAACCATTTCAACTATATGTGTTCTATAGAGAACTTTGATACAAAGAATAACGAGTTAACTAGACAAGGTTTCCTGGAGCTCAATTTGATGGAAGCGAATGATCGCGAGGGTGACCCCAGGGATTTGTGGGTAACTCTGGAAGCCATGGGCTACAGCCGCAGTTTAGAGATGTTGGAGGTACATTTTGAATATTTAAACATCTAAATGTGTTTTTTTTGTTATTGTTGAAAACTAATGATTACAAATGCAGTCAAAACAAATTGACTACACATGTATGAATTTGTTTTTCCACAAGGCATGTCCATTTGTCATTCAAGTTTACTGTGAGAGCACCAAAGCAACTTTAAAACCAGTTCAACTGGATTCTGGGATTAAGATGTTGAATTCAGCTGTACAGAGATCTATCACTTCTAAAGCAGAGGCCAGATCTCTAAAGGGTCATGAGAGCGTCTTGGTTTATACTTATAAAGGAGAAAGCAGAATTTCATCTGTCATAGCCAATAAGGTATGTCATTGGTTCTTGGTTGTTTGTTTGCACACATTTAGCTAATGTTTCAATACAAACATTGCCCCAACCAAACATAGCCTAGATTCAACCAGAGTTTAAATCTTAAAAGTTTATTTGAATCGCTTTTTAAGGAAATTTGGTTGGCAGATTTTTTGTATTAACAAAATTAACAAAGTCCTCTCGTTAATATATGTGTGTACACCTCTTGTCTTTAACATTCACTAAGTGTACCCCAAAGTTACTAAAATTCCAGTTGTTTGGAATGCTTTATATAAAGAACTCTGGTCATGAGTAGAATTTAAATTTCCTGAGCAGCCATTACACAGACCTCAACTGAAGGACAGTTTCAACAGAAAAGGAACAGGATCTGTGAAGAGAAATATGCCAATGGCCATAATTTTGGAATTAATTATAGAATATAATGTAAGTGTACTTTTAAAAACCTAGAATCACATTAGGTCTGTAATACTCTATAATATGTTTAGATTTTTGATTAATTAGTGCACATAATACAGTTACATTTCCTTTTTCCTGATTTTTGCCTTCGGTTTTCCATGTATGCGTCCCTCTCTGTCACAGTCCAATCAGAAGGTGACAGTGCACATTAACAATGAGCAGAGCAGGAACTGTGTGAGCAGCAGAGGCCTGAGTGTGTTTGCTGTGGAGGTTCCTGCTAGGACTAAAATGGTGAGACATTACCGCCACACGGTATCATTTCCAAAATAAGAAACACAAGCTCCTTTCTTATATTACATTTATGCATTTGGCAGACGCTTTTATCCAAAGCAACTTAGAGTGCATTCAAGGTACACAATTTATCAGTACATGTGTTCCCAGGGAATCGAACCCAGATTAAAGATTATAGAGTGTGTTTCATTCTAAATCCAACACACCTATTGACTAATAATGTCTCAGAAGTTTTGCCAGTCGTAAACTTGGCACAATGTCTTTAATATCTGTTTTGCTCTCTGTTCAGGTGTGTCAACATGTCATGGCTGTAAACAGTCAACAGGAGTGGACATACAACTGTGTTGAAAGCATCATACACAATCTGTAAATGCTGCTGTCACTTTAAATTACTCTATAATGAAATTACAAATATTGTATTGTGCATGTACTATAAATATGAATGTTTTGCTAGTTTATTTGATGGATTATTATGTCATGTAAAAAGTGTCATCATTTATAATCGTTCACAGATTATGTTTACTTAAAGTACTGTGAGAAACATATTTTATCTGTTTTAATGCCTTCGTGATACAAATCTGCCTTTATTTACATGAATATATGAAGTCTGTAGATCGTATATTCATAGTATTCATGTAACATTATGTAATGATGTTTTGTATAAAAAAATTATAAAAATTCTGAGGTGTTTCATGTTTAATTTGCAATTATAACTTGAGGAGGATGTCCCCTTGAGGGCCACAGTTCTGTAGAAGTTTCAACCCTGCTTAAACACATCTGAAATGTTCATGTAATGCTAAAGACTTTTAATGCTAGTTCTATGATGTGTGATTCATTGAGCTAAACTCAGCAGGAAGGTGGCCCTCCAGTAACAGGGTTTGACATCTCTTACATAATATAACAGTCATGTCATATCTATTCAGGTTTCATAAGAAATTGTTGCTACTAAACATAAACAATTGAAACACACCTATACATTGTACAGCACTTGCTAGGTATCGGGCTAGTGGGCACCACATGCTAGATTCTATTTACACCTTTTGGTCAATTATTTTGCCCTTTGAGTTTTACTATTGAAACTGGAACAACACACTGAAGGTCACATGGTGTGAGGGGTGTTTATTTTTTTCCTTCCTCTCCTTCACCAACCCAAAGAGCTTTACTTTTCTTTGAGGTTTGTATTTAAAATGTATATATGATATATGTTGACGTTTGGAGATTTTCTTTTGAATAATTTACATTAAAATGTGATATACCATTTTCTTTTAAGTCTGAGACATTAAAGCTGCCTCAGTTTGGCTTTTAACCTATATTTTTGAAAGAAAACTGCAACAGCATGATAACATGCAAACCTTGCATCATGGTAAACTTTGTTCTCTTTTAAATAAAGCCTGGGTGAAGCTTGACGCAATAGACAAACAAGCTGTGACTCACTACTGGAGTTTTTTCACTCAGGACTGTTAGATGCTTAATAAAATAAAACATTTATTTAATGCTTCTGACAGGGACTACAGACTACAATCTGTCTATT
Source organism: Botia kubotai (assembly GCA_036877585.1). NCBI lineage: Eukaryota > Metazoa > Chordata > Actinopteri > Cypriniformes > Botiidae > Botia > Botia kubotai. The sequence goes on from JAZGTI010014887.1 coordinate 8,917, forward strand.
GTTAAAATATAGTTTTTTTCTTAATAAATAAATAATAGGGTAGAATTTCATATGGTCCCCTACTCTATGAATTTAGAGCATACTTTATATTATAAAACAAATAGTTCCTATCCTTGATTATAAATGGTTGAATGATCTTTTAAACGACTGTTTAAAGATTATTCTAAAGATACACCTGTGACTTCATTACATCAGTGTTGCAGCGGCGTGCTGCTGCTAGAACTATATTGTTTGGCGGAAGAATCTTATTTATTCTTTATAATATCGTTACATTTTGTTGCTGTGCGTTTACATTATGAAAACTGTGGCAGTTTTATGGCATAACCATTTTATAAAAACAATAATCCCTGTGAAGCTGTGGTTTACAGTTAATTTAGAGCAGCTAAGATGCGTTGTTAGGCACAACGTGATGCTGTTTTAAATTAATTGCTTTAAAAGTTTGCTCCATGTTGTTTGGAGTTCCTTTATTACGCGTTTTGGAGCTACAATCCCCATCAAGTCCCCATCAACTTAGAAAGAAGCGATGACATTATTCAGTGGGTACGGTCGCTTTAAAAGAGGGCGTGCTTGAGCAGGGCAAGGCCAATGTGTTAGCAAACGGGCTTACTTGGTGAACACTCATCCCACTGGACAACCGGGTTGTGACAGTAATACACCGCTGCTGCAATATGGTGAAAATTACAGTGATCAAGACCAAACCGTACACCGATCAGAAGCCCGGAACCAGCGGTTTGAGAAAGAGGGTGACCGTATTCCAGCAGAATCAGCATTATGCGGAAAATTTTATCCAGAGTATTATTTCCACCATCGACCCCGCTCAGAGGCAAGAAGGCACACTTGTTGTGGGAGGAGATGGACGATTTTTCATGAAAGACGCTATTCAGCTGATCATCCAAATTGCGGCAGCGAATGGGGTTAGTGGATTTCGTTGAGGTTTTCACTGCTGTGTCAATGTCATTTGAAACACAATGCAGAAGAAGCGTAATGCAAAAGTTATTACCTCGAATGAAAAGGGGGCGGATCTGTTTTGTCATGTCTTGACACATTCAGGTTCATTGCAAAAGAGCCGCCCGAATTCAATTGCTTTCAGTGTTTGCAAAAATGCGGAAAGTTTACAGGAATGCATTGAAGATGCCATTACAGGAATGTCGCTTTATCAGCCGTTTATTCACGGAGTGAATGATTTAATCACTCCAATATATGAACAGTTTATTGTCCGCTTCGGCTCATACAGGTCGATCTTGTTCTTTCTGGCCGAAATTATTAAAAGACACGTTTGACATTTCACGCGCTGCCAAAAGCAGGGGTTGCTGCGTGGTGACGTCATCACGCCCTCTCGTCAGGTTGCAGAGAGAACTTTAAATAAAGGAAGTAAAAACTTCCGACAGTGTTTATAAAATCGTGAGAATTGCTTTGACGTTTTCAAGTCCCACAGCAGCAGCGGCGACCATGATGCGCAGGAGAGAGACGTGCCTGTGGTCACGTTCCTCTGCGCGCTTGCCGTACACCATTAGGGCTATTTGCAGAACACAATGCTTACATCACGTGAATGAAACACTAGACTTGCGTTCTTCATCGCTTTTAATTTATATGCATATATTCCTTAGATCCATTACCCATGTTCTATTGAGTACAATGCGTTAGTGTTGTGTAACGCGCCTTAGCGTATGCGCATCATACAAATAAGATAGGGTTGAGGTTATGTCAACATCGAGCTGGAAGGCAAATACAGAACACTTATCTCATGGGTCAGGGGTGATTGGGTCCCAGGTGATGCATCGGTTTGCTGATCAAGATCTTGCTTGGACCAGCGAGTTGATCTGTGATTTCTTATGTCTGCAATCTCACAGATTGGCAGGCTGGTCATTGGTCAGAATGGAATTATGTCAACGCCTGCCGTGTCCTGCGTGATCCGTAAAATCAAAGCCATAGGGGGGATTATCCTGACAGCCAGTCACAACCCTGGCGGCCCCAGTGGAGACTTTGGCATCAAGTTTAACATATCAAGCGGAGGTTAGCAGTTTACACATGCAGTTAGTAATAACGTGTTTGATGTAGATTTACTATATGTGAATCCTGTGTGTTAAAACAGCCAAAATGAATCACTGATCGTCCATCTTTCCTGACCTCATGGTGTGTCTCTATCAGGTCCTGCACCAGAGGGCATCACAGACAATATCTTTCAAATCAGCAAGAGCCTCCAGGAGTACAGCATCTGCCCTGAGCTCGAGGTGGACCTCTCAACAATTGGGAAACAAGTGTTTGAGGTTGACACATTCAAGCCCTTTACCGGTACCATATATTTGGTCATTTTACATTGATACACAGTGATTTTCCTATTTATATTAGACAATAATATCTACAATGCTGTCGCATGTCCTTTTGCAGTGGAAATCGTGGACTCAGTGGAATCCTATGCTGAGATGCTCAGAGATATCTTTGATTTTGCTGCTCTGAAGGAGTTACTTTCAGGGCCCAATCACATCAATGTACGACTGGATGCAATGCACGGAGGTAAGGATTTCATTCAACTTTATTCCCATTAAAATTAATTCCTATGTTATTGACCAAATACAGTGTAAAGTTCTCTAGTGGTAGCTGCTTACATGTAGCGCATAGAGAGCATGGTGCCAGCAGCAGGTTCGATTCGCACTTACTCATCATAAAATGTATCGCTTGAACACACTGCAAGATGCTTTAAATAAAAACATTTACCAAATACGTAATTGTGACTTTGTAATGTTGCAACTGACTTGCTTTCTACTGTATTTCACTGGAGAAGTTTAATATGTAGGTACCGTATTTTAACAATTTTGCGGTATATAAATAAGTATATCTGTCGGATCTTGTGTTACGTGTCTTTGGATTGTTGTGTGAAAATAAGCAGGAAATGATGTTGTGCTCTTTATTAACTAGTGGTGGGTCCATATATAAAGAAGATTGTGTGTGAGGAACTGGGTTCCCCTGCTAACTCTGCTGTGAACTGCGTCCCCTCTGAGGACTTTGGGGGCCACCATCCGGACCCTAACTTAACATATGCTGCTGAGCTGGTCAACACTATGAAGGGAGGAGAATATGACTTCGGAGCAGCATTTGATGGTGATGGTGTAAGTATTAATAGCTTTCAAAACTCCATCAAACAAACCAAAAAGATTTTAATAAGCAGTTCCTGTAGTTCCTGTTGAAGTTCTTCTACTCTTGTAGTTCTTATACAAGCAGCACCAAAGTCCTGTTTTTGATTCCCTTGTATAGCTTGAATGCACTGTAAGCTGCTCAAGATAATGTCCGCCAAATGCACAAATGTATTTTGACATACTGTTAAAATACATAAAATAAATCGTTCCTGTAGCTTAGTTGGCAGAGCATTGCGCTAACAGCGCAAAGGTTGTGGGTTCGATTCCTAAGGGGAGCACGTGTATTGACAAAATGTATAACTTGAATGAACTGTAAGTCGCTTTGGATAAACGTGTCTGCCAAATGCATAAATGTAAATGTACATTTCATGTATTACAGCCTTCTTATTATACAGTATTTCTTCTTCTGCTGTTCTCTGTGCAGGATCGTAACATGGTTCTGGGTAAGCATGGATTCTTTGTAAACCCCTCAGACTCTGTGGCAGTCATTGGTGCTAACATTACATGCATCCCCTATTTCAAGAAGACCGGTGTGAAGGGTCTGGCTCGCAGTATGCCCACCAGTGGCGCTTTGGACAAGTGAGATACACTTAGCTTTAAATTCCGTGTGGTTTTCCATGGTTTCGTACCTTTTCTGTCTTGTATGTTGCTTCAAATAAAAAAATAGTAAAATTCGCTAAATAAAATAAGTGATTTAACAAATGTGACCCATGCTGGCAAAATGACAGGGAATGTGCACAGGCTAATTACGAGCTACAGGCAAAACATGTAAAAAAAAGGTGTCAATTTTGGTCTAATGTTAGTTTTTTTATAAGAATGAGTTCATTAAGCCCTCATGTAGCGATCCCAATGCTACAAATAACAGTTAAACATTGAAAACGATCTTTATTTGTACGTTTTCTGAGAGGTGAGCCTTCAGAATATCCTTTGTTTTAATAATCTATGAAAAATGTCTGTTTTTCCTGCTCTCTTCTCGATGACTGGTGCTTCAGCTCATTCATTTTTGTCTGATTCCAACAAATCATACATTATTTTAATGGTTTATTCATGGAGAATGTGAAAATTACAAGAACTCTTTTTTAAAAAATGGCTAATTGTGACTTACTTTGCCAGCATGGGTCACAAATGTAAATATAGTCGCCCCAAATGGTTCGACTTTTTGCCCATTCACAGTTTCCAAAGAGTTTAAAGAGTTTAAAGCTGTACACGTAACCTTACACATACATCTCACAGTGTGTAAACTTTGGACAATGTGACAGATTCTTTGTTTCTGCACAGTGTGGCCAAAGCTTTGAAGATGACCCTTTATGAGACACCCACAGGCTGGAAGTTCTTTGGAAACTTGATGGATGCTGGCAAGTTGTCCCTCTGTGGTGAAGAAAGCTTTGGTACCGGTGAGTAGCTTTAAAGCTGCTAGAATTTAATATAAAAGGAGATTTGAGGTTTTGGACGGGCTTTACCGACCCACCAATTCCTGCTTTAAATATCTGTATGCGTAATCATACCAGTTTTAATTCAGATTTAGTTTTTTTGCGGATACAGATTTTTGTTTACGGATTTACTGAATTTTACGGATATTTTTTAAATGTTCTCGTAAAGGTTCGGATCACATTCGTGAGAAAGACGGGCTCTGGGCGGTGCTCGCTTGGCTCTCAATACTGGCCACTCGCAAACAGAGCGTAGAGGACATTATGAAAGACCACTGGCAGAAGTTTGGGAGGAACTTTTTCACAAG
>JAZGTI010014888.1:0-13784 GCA_036877585.1 Botia kubotai
TCGAGTTAACAGTGGCTATCTGAAGACCGTAAAACATAACCGTTTTGATTACATTTTTCATTTTGAATTACAAAATTCTCCTAGTTACCTTGGTGTTCTTCCTTAACATGAGTTTACTAATATTCTAAAATGTGAAAAAATGAAATAATTTAATTGAAGAATGAGTAAGTGCTCGTAGACTTTTGAACTGTATTGTATGTTGCATGTGTGCACATTGTTCACCACTCTGATTGCGAGGTTTTATTTCATCAGCTTTGTAATGTCCAGCACTGCACTGGCTGCTGTCATACACGATATGTCTGGCTTTATTCTCTGACCCCGTGACCTTTCAGCCCAGCTGCTGTCAGCCCTGTGTTTTAATTACAAGCAGAGAGACCTGCTTGGTCTTCAGAACACAGAATAGGTTTTAATCAGGGCCCCCATCACCAGGCTGCAGTTAAGCCTCTGTGCTGAGCGCCGTGACTGCGCTGTGTGCGGACACCCAGGTGTGAGCGAGGGCCTCGTGTAACAGGAGATCGCTGTGCTATTAGCTCACTACAATGCAGTCATCATCTCCCGCTCGCCTTTTCTCTCTCGCTGCAGGATCACACGCCACTTACGTAAGCTCGTCGCTTCTCACCTCTGCATCGTTTGTCGAAATCCCTGACCCGAGACATCTCGCCGTCACAACTGTCGTACAGCGAATGCCGGTTAAAAGATCGTGGTGATCTTTGGTAATGATGTTGCACGAGATTATTGCTAGCTGACGAGTTCTCAGCCCATCACTTTGGCACGGCTATTGTGTTTGGTTTTGATTGGTCCAATTGCAATAACAAACAGCAGCTACCTCGAAAGTGGAAACTGGACACGTACCTCACACCGGGACATTATCACATTACTGCATTAACAAATGACATCAGACAGCCGGACCCCACACGTCGCATAGTTTAGGAAGAAAAGCCAGTCTAGCCCACACACCCCCTGAACTGGGTAGGGTGACGTTTGTAATAGATTACGATTTGGATATTGCTATAAAATGAGCGACAATGTCCTTTTAGTAGAATAATGTGACTGCTCTGTTAGCATAGCCGCTTACGTTTTGATTTCAAGATGAGCATTTTTTAATTGCTGTCTTTTGTCTTTGTGTCTGTCCAGATAACGCAGTTAGATCCAGCTTGGAGTCTGATGGAGGCGAAACTCTTTCCTCAGGAGACCCTGTTCCTGGAGGCCAAAGAGTAGAACCCGCCCGAGACGTTCCGGAACGAACCAAAAGAAGAATAAGCAAAGAACTTTTAGCATGACGTCCACAGCGACCACACACACACACACACTATCACACACGGTGCGTTGTATAGGAATGCTGAGTGTACATTTTGTGTACCCTGATGCCTTCGCTAGCACACGGAAAAAAACACACATTCTCCTCACATGAATGCAGTGTAATGTTCGTTCTTCACCCAAACGTAAGATAACCGAAAGCGCAAAGAAAACAAACGTGGAGAGGTTGTGGAAGTCTAACAAAGCCAGCCTCACACACACAAGGACTGTGTTCTCACCACGGCTGCTTTTTAGACGTGTTTTGTGTTGAAATAAGATAAAAAATAATGATTAAATAAAGTCAAACAAAGAGACATTTCCTGGAGAGCGCTGGACCATTTCCTGTCCCCCACACTCACAGGTTCTCATCGTCCCTGATTCTCAGAGTGGCCCTGGACAGCCCTTCACTGATCAGAGCATTTCCCTCACACCCAAAATTGACCATACCCGGTTTTAAGCTCAACTGCTTATGTTTATTTTTCTCCTTTTTCCTTTTTAAGTTTGATGCTGTATTAGATTTAGGTTGACAAACATTATATAAAGAATATATGAACATGCGTGTCTTGCCACTCTAATTTTTTATGTCCACCTTCAGCTCATGATGTCATCAAACATGGCCTCTGTATATTTAAGGGTGTAGGACATGTTACCCACGGAAGCTCTGCGGTTTAATGCGTAATGCTTTAATGCAAATTAAAGGTACAGTTCACCCAAAAATGAAAATTCTGTCATCCGTGTTCTTTGAGCTTCAAATCTCGGTCTCTGTATGGTCTAATTGCATGTCAAGAGTGACCGGTACGTTTTCATAAGAAAAATAAATAGAACTGTAACAACGTGATAGCAGAATTTTTATTTTTGCGTAAACTGTCACAACCCACCAATTAAATTCCAGTTCTGTTTCATTCTGGTGTTACTGTAATCAGAATTATCGTTACGTGTGGTTTGTCTTGGGTTTTCTGATTGAGTGAGAAGGAATATCACAGGAATACTACAAATATCTAGATGTGGTAAACTGGTTTTGTTTACAATGTAACTACGCTAGGATTGTGTGTTAATGGCTCGCATGTGGACGTTTTTTGTGAGGAGGTTTAGCTAAATTTAACCCAGTGGCGTTGACATGATTGATCATGTTTTCAGATGCTGTGGGACTAAACTGAGACTTTAGTCGTCGCTCAGTGCAACTGTATGAATGCTACAGTATATACATGTATGGAGATATTGAATTAGACTGATGTCCACCAGGAAATTGGAGTGGTCTAATAATTATGTTGTGCTTCAGGATAGATTTTCAGCAGTGAAATGACACGCTTATGAACTTTATTATTAATAAGAGAAATTATTATAAGAGAAATAAGAGAAAGTATTAATGAGAAAAGACAAATGGGAGTCAGTGCTTTTGCCTTCACTGTGTGTACTGGTCCAGCCTAGCTAAACATTGTTCATACTGGTTTGGATGGGTAGGCTAATAAAGGTGATCAACCTCTTGACAAATTCTGGAAGCAGTCACAGCAGCTAGCGCAGAATGTGTTTTATAACTGCAGGGGGAAACGAAGAAGCTGTTCGTTTTAGTTAATGTCTTTACACGTGACCTTTTTCAACCTGGCGGCTGATTCCTTCACGTGTTGTTTTTCAAATTCTCACGCGAGGAATCTGAATGTTTAATGTGTATGTCGAGTCACACTTACACCACAAATGATATGCCCGGAGAAAACATGAATCATTCTCTCTCTCTCTCTCTCTCTCTCTCTCCATTGCTGAGAGTGAACCGAGTGTGTTATCTCAACTGTGTGTTAACTCAAACATTGTGTTCTGGTCAATGAGTTCAGTATTTATTTCAAACAAAGAAGAAAACCTCCGTATTCACAATGACAACAACAAGACTAAATTATAGCGTTCTTGTGATCCTTCAGCTTTGGTCAGGTAACAGTTCTCCGAAAACAGCTCCGTGTGTGTTTGGCCAAACCTTAAAATGAGCATTCGCCAAATGTGAACGCTTCTCTCGTGTTGTACACAGCGGGCTTTTGTGAAACTAATTTTGCTTTTTTCTGATTTAAAGCTGCAACCCGTAACTTTATAGTCTTTACAATGCCAAAATCTGTTATTGAGCAAATACACGACAGATCCGTATACAATACTCCTTACCCCGTTTCCCAACGGTAAGTTTATAATGATGATTTATCATTTGAGCTGTCGGCTCTGATTTCCTGGAAATTGTCAGTCTGGCTACATTTGACTAACGTACGCAATAAACAATTATGTAAGTAAGCTGCAATTTTATGTTTCAAATAGATGGCGGTAGAGAGGCGAAAGTTATGGATTGCAGCTTTATTCCTTCGTTTTCCATTAGATTATACTGATAGCATAACAATTTGGGTTAAAAGTTTAACTTAATGTTTAATTATGATGTTCAGAATGTCTTAGTATTTTGTAGGCCCACCTTTGCTTTAGTGAAATCATCCATTTAAGCTTGGACTTCACAAATTTAGCAAAATCTGATCCCACATGCACGTTATCCCAGTTTAATCTACGGATGTTCCGAAGAACCTCTTGTGGGCTCCAGCGGGAGGAAGAAAAAGGTCAATATCACAAATGCGCTTATATGACCCAGAAATGTTGCAGAACCTTAATTGCTTGTCAGCACAGCATTTTAATACCCCAGTTTTTTTTAAAAACATCCTTTTTCAAGTTACAAAGACTGTAAATAACATACTTCCAGTGTGAATTCAGACTTAAATCGGACTTGAATTACAAGTTTAGTTTAATGTTCAGATATCAGAGCTCTTGGTGTCGTGTTGTCTTTGGCCTAGCACGCCGTTTTATTGAGGCCCTCAAGAAGGAGGACGCACTGAAAGGTAAGATGTGTTTTTTTCTCACATTCTCAAGTTTTCAAAATGCTCAGTCAGGTGAGAAAGGCAGGTAAGACGCGCCTGAGGGAGACATGTTGGTTATGCAGCTCCTATGCGCGTGATATTACTGTTTCAATGACTGAATGTTTGGTTAATGCATGTGGACGTTGGCTTTGTGGAGACACAGAGACGCACTGATGTGCGGGGAGGAAACGCTGTCGTTGTAGCGGCGAACTGATGGTTCTTTCGGCTTGATCCGGCATGTCTGCGCCCCTTTATCATCGGTCTTTTGGCAGGTGTGTTTTAAGCAATATGAGAAGAGCACAATAATTCCCACAATTGAAACAGTAATCCTCCTGTTTAAAACAACAATTCTGAAGCGAGGGACTTAATGGTTTTTGATTTTTACAAAGCGAATTGTGTGGGAGTTTGTATAGGGAAAAAGCACTTTCTGTACTTTAGCCTGAGAGTGGGTAGGTAGGTAGGTAGTTATGTTATACACACTTGTTTGTCCATGAAAATAACGTGACAAGATAAAGCCTCATATAAACATATATTTTAATATTTTTATGCATTTATGAAATGGGTATTTTTAAAATAAAAAAATAAAATAAAATAAAATAAAGACGTCAGTCGTAATTATAGGTGTAAACGTAGCAACAAAAACATACAAATAAATACAGTGTTTTAAAAATCAATACAAGTAAACACTATATTAAAAATAAAAATATGAGCGTGTAACAGACGCAAAACTTTATTCATTATTGCAAAAGAAACGACAGTTCACTCCGTTTATTTAAAAAAAAAAAAGTTTAATTAATGATGACATCAGTATGTTCTGCATTATGACGTTGTTCTTTGTTTATACTATTTCCTCGTTGATCACCAGTCGAACCCTTGACATCTCAATCTTCCACACAGAAAGCCGCTGTCAATCAAGCATCACACTTTTCCAATGGCATCGTGGTTTGATCCCAAACTCTCACTCGGAGACAATAGAGTTATTTTGTGGCTTCCTGTGACACATATTCTCATCTGGCGAGATCAGATGGTGACTCGATTCTTCGATAACAAAAGGGAAGCGTTGAATAATGTTTGACCACTCTTTAGGGGTCAACAGTGCTGCTGGCCATTGGTGAGAGCACAGAATTGTGATCTTTCTTTGAAGCAGTTTCTCTCCCAACGATGCTGAAATCCCAGACTAAACTAACCTGGAGGGTCACGGAAAGTTTACTTTCTCAGAGGCGCTGGAGAAACTGAATCTACGCGGCTTATAGAGTCGCCCGCTTAAAGGGGCTCGAGCTGGTTGGCAGTGGGTGCGAATGGAGTGAGGCGGGAGGGGTCGGGTCGGTGTGAACAAGTTTATTGGCTGCCACCAAAAAAGTCCACAGGCAACTTAGATCTTTATGAGTTATGATTTTATAGCACTTGGTCACTTGTTTGACCTCGTTGAGGGTTTGATAGTTTTGTTGTGCCTTGAGCTGTGCTGGGAGGTCGATTAGGTCTATGAGGAATTAACCAGCTATTAAATTAAAACTGTAGCGTGTGGGCTTTCAAACCGATTAACAGCGGTGGAATTGAACGTGGCATAAATATTTTCCCAAATGTTTCCCAAACATGAATGAACGAAATGAACCATCGCGTCGGTTTTTACACCATAGGTCACTTTCTTTAATAAGCCAAAAATAAATGGACGTACAGCTGCTGTCATTAGCAGCCTATATTAATTATTAACAAATAAATATTGGACTGTCCGTCAGGTCCGTTTTAAAATATTTAATTCATGCATCCGTGTGACCACAAACAAAGTGAGATAAATAATTTGGATGTAGCCTTTTTTATATTTTGACGCTTTACAATAAATTATAAAGTTATATAAAATTATACAATTTCAATACTAATTAAACAAAAAAATGTGTTTTTTGTTATTATCTTATTATATATATATTATATTATTATATTGCCAAAGGGGAATAATAATATTCAGATCTGGACTATTAATACGATGGAAAATTTAGGAGATCTTCCCAAAAATGTTTATTGTTGCTGTTGTTATAATTAGGTCTATTGTGTGTGCTGTTGTTAGATATATTTAATTTGTTTTCTACATAATTGTCGACATCGTCAATTTTGATAAAAGTGATCTAAAATTTAGAGCTCTTTTTTTTAATTTTGCGCTTGTAGTGAGTCAAACGACATATAAACGAAGACCTTAATCGGATTTAGTTCTGTAAGTAATCCGTTAGACGCGTCAAAAAATGTAAACAGATAATCGCGAAAGAGCTGCGCGGAGTTATTACAAATATTTAACGTGCTTTTCACCAGCGGTGACGCGGATGGATCGCAGCCGTGCGATAATCTTTCCATATTAAAAAAGTTGTGCAGAAAATAAACTGACGCGGTAATTGTCCAGACTACAAACTCCGTTTCCCACTTTCACTGGAAAAAAAAATCTCCCGTAAAAAAATTCTGCGAGGGAGAGGAAAAAAATAATAAAGCTGTGGTATTCGGATTATGGTGGACGAGGATAAAGAATTAAACGGGGCTAAAGGGGCTTGAATGAAAGCAGTGGCGTGTGAAGAGAAGCAGAGTAATTATTGCTTCATAATTGTGTTCTTTTCCTTTTTTGCAGAAAGCGTCGCACCGCAGAGCCCCTCTCGGAGCGGTTGTGACATTTATGAGTCCGGCCTTTGTGCTGAACCCCTCAAGTTTAAAAAACAAGGCCAATTGAGTCGGCGCGGCTCAAAGCCGGAACCATTGTGAAGGACCACATTGAGTTTGGATTTGGGACAATGGTGTTTCTCAAATTTCTTGCAAAAACCTACACTCCATCTGTGATCTCAATGAGCGCTCTTTCACTCCGTTTCTGCTTTTCTGTTTGATTCGTTTGTAAAGGGAGGCAGATGTGGAGGGATGGAGGCCGCGTTTTAATTGGCTGCTGCCTGAACACACACACACACACACACACGGATCATTTCATCTGTCATCAGCGTTTGTATATTTTTGATGTACTAGGTGCGCGTGTGTGTGTGTGCATGCGTTATTGGACACGCATATATACGATATAAATACAGCAATAAACTTGATGTGGTCTTAAACGGCCTGTTACTTCATGAAGTCATTTCACCGGAGTCTTATTTAAAAATAAATAAACTTTTCAATTAGTTTAATGGCGTGTTAGTTTTCGGTTTGAATGATAGACGAAGCAGAAGAGTTTTAGCCACTAGACCAAGAACAGAATGCGGTACGACTTTTAATTTCACTCATTCAAAGGTTTGTAGTTTTGTAATCTATTGACCAGCCAATATCTATAGCCTACATGACCATATGATAAACCTGTGATAATTAGTATGTGGTCATGCTTAAAAACCGACTCTAACCGATAAATACGCAACCAGCGATGTATGATTAATAATTTGCATAAATGAAGCATCTTCGGCCGTGCATCAGAAGTAACGCAATAAAAGCTTGTTTTAACGCAGTTATTTTAAGCGCCTTGTCTTGTGCCTTCAGGGGAATTTCTGCGCTGAACTTAAGAGTCTTGCGCGGCGCGGCGCTTTTCATGTGAACAAGAGGTTAACAACCTAATGAGGGCTTGGAGACGAGATGAAGCGTGTAAATACGCTGGTTTCTCCAAAACCGCATGCTGCACCCGCGTTCCCCTTTTCATCCGCTACTCTAACCTCTGCGTTTTGCCACTCAAACCATTCCAGCAGGAGTTCCGCGGGGAGGCAGTTTGGGTCCAGCCGCGCTTCGGCCCGGTATCAACGGAGAGAAAGGTCCTTACAATGGCGCTCCGGGGTGCTAGAGGAACAGAGACGTGCTGTTACATATGTCGGGTCAAGCATCTCTTTTGTGCCGCTTTAAAAACGTGTAAAACTCACTCAGCGGTGGAGATTGTAAGAGGAGTGAAAGGCTTGTATAGGTTTTTGATGCATAGGTCTGATGAACTGTTGAAAGAATGTTGAATTTCCTAAGTGCCCACAGTCAGTTTTAATTGCCCGGGGGCATTTAATTGGAATTCACCGAGACGCCCATTCAATGGAGAGATTTTTGTCAAGTAAAGCGTGTAGAGGGCCGGGTTATTATTTAAACTTCATAAACGAACCGATTTGTACATGTAGCCCATTTGCACATACGACGTGCTTAAAGCACCAGTTTTTATTCTGCCTTCTAGATTCGATATAATTACACACGCTATAGATCCACTTCGTCTATTTCGTTTCATCTTAGTTGCGCGAATCACTTGTCAACTTCGTGTGTTCGTTGGCATTTGATTTTAGGAAAGTTATGACTATATAGTTATTACTGACGTAACAACATCCCTAAAATCCGCCTCGTTCTCGTATTTGTCTGAAGATCACAATTGTGAAACTAGTTGTGCTCTCAGTTTATGAACAATCAACGCCTGCTCGTGCTTCTGTAATGATCCCGGGATGTCTATTTTCAGTCGCGTGAGATCGCTGCCGAGATAATGACTTTGAATGTCAGAAAGCTTTAGTTTAATATCGTCTCTATTAGCGCGCTGCTCGGGTAATTAAAGGTGCAGATGAGAGCGGCGGGAGGGACAGATGGCATTTGCTTACTGTGATCTAGTGTGTAAACAATATGAAACCGTGCGACAGGGAAACTGCATCAGGCCCACATCACTTTATCAAAGACTGCGTGAATTTATGAGTGCAGGTAGCGACAGGAACCGCGACGAGAGATTGTGGCTTGTAAATTGTTTTCAAGAAATGCAGCACTAATATTTGTGTTGCTCAGAACGAAAAAGTACACTATTTCTCTTTGAGCTAGTCTGTTGCAGTTATTAATTTGTTTTATGGATCTGCAACAGCAATTTGGTTATGAACAGTGGCTACATAACTCAGGAAATAGGCTGCACTCCAGGTTACAGGAAACTCGTGGGAATTTAGCGCATATTTCAAATCACGCTAAAGTTGCTCGTAAATAGCTTTATTAAGCGGTGTCGTCATAACTCACTACTCTTTAACTACGGCTGTGTAAAGAAAACTGTGGTAATTAATTAAAAAGACGTGTTGCTGTATGAATAAATATTTAAAACAGTGCAGAATTATTCCTATAGGATAAATACATTTTATTTACACAAGACATTTTAAAAGTGGGCAAACTTTACAATAATAATCTGTCCCAATCCTCGATTCATTTAAAAATATAACAATAATGTCACAGTTGATTTTAAAATAATTTCAAAGTTAAATTTAGTTTATTATTATTATTATTATTAAATGGCACGTTATGTAGTTGACTTTCGTAATTGTATACGTATACGTGTTAAAGTCCGAAAAGCGGTGCAAAATAATACTGTCGTATTTATTGTAGATTTTGTACGATTTATTATTAAAATTAACAACAAAAAACAGATACGATAAACGATACACGATGCAAAGTGGAAATATAGAATTATTTCGTTTGTTTTTATAATATTGGTATCAGAAAATGTAAACAGAGGAACAGAATTAAGTCTGGCAAAGGTAGGACAAGTTATATATTTCTCCTTTCGCGTTAAACCGCTGTCTATTAGGCTAGAATTCATACCGAAGCATTTTAATTCATCCAAAATCGTAAAGATATAATTAAATATTCTCGTTGTCTGTTTAAATCCGCGTCAATAAAAACTAAATCTTCACATACATTAAGCTAGCACGCTTTGAATAGCGTGATTTTAATTCTGTTAGTTTAATATGACGGATAAAACATATTCAAACAACAAAAAAATTACAATAAACACATACGATACAAACAACGATGAAACGAATTCCTATTAAAATATATTGTGACAACTTACCGCTTTGCGTTTATCGATACTGACGTCACTCTACGCGAGGCGCTCGCTCTTCCCTACAATAAATCCTACAGAATCGCATTGTTTTTCAAACGATTAGAAATTGTAACTTATTTTGGCCAACATCCACTTGAAAGAAATTGAAATACGTATATTTTGCTATTCAGTGCCTTGAAGATCCCGCAGTCAACTTTGCTATTTTGTAAAAACAGCAGTTTATTGTATTTGCCAAATATTTCAGCCATGCGTTTAAAGAAAACAGCAGGCAATTGTCTTACGTGGTCTATTGCGTGCATTTTAGTAAATAATTTCTTATGATAAAAGTTTTATGTTTTAGCCCTGCGTGATGCTTGCTATTTGAGAAAAGAAAGCAGGTGGACACTGTTGAAAAAGAGACAAGCCAATCAGATCGCTCCTTCCCTCTTTGGCCAATGACAGGCGCCACATTGTTGTCAAATTTGTCTAATGAAAACGTGGGCGCAACAATAGACGGAGAGGGATCTGTATCCACTGAAGATCTCTCGAGGAAGTTAGTGTCTCACACTGACTCCAGCAGTAAACTCTGCTCTCTCGGACAGCTCTGTCTTATAGCAGGCTGATCGTTTAGTTTAAGGTTTAACTTGGCGTTTTCCTTTGCGATTTGGTGTTTAGAAAACGAATTTCTTTATTTTCACCCACTTTCTCATTTCTGAAGAAAAAAATCGCTTCTGGGGCTACTTGTGGACCTCGCGCAACAAGTTGAAGATCTGACAGAGGCGCGCTGGAAACGGGACTTTGAACCGCGTTCCTAAGTATTTATTTATATCTGTTTCTGGACATTGGCATTCGTGCTGTGCTGAATAAATTCGCAGTGTATTGATTCTGCCCAATGCTTATGAAACTTCTCGCCTTTGCGCGCACTCCTCTCCGATCAAAGACTTCAGCTACGCACGTATTTTAACCTATTGATCGACTGCTTGTTAATTCTGAAAATATGGATCTTCGCCCAGAGATCCCTCCCGCTGCCCAGGCAGGGTCGCAGGTTCATCCAGGTGCGTCTGCCGCCTCCATTCCGGTTTCCATGGCCGGTAACCTCCTGAGGGCCCCGCAGCTGTTGCTCCGCGCCACAGAGAAGTATCCGCGAACGCCCAAGTGCGCCCGGTGCAGGAATCATGGCGTGGTATCTGCTCTGAAGGGTCATAAACGCTACTGCAGATGGAAAGACTGCATGTGCGCCAAATGCACTCTGATCGCCGAGAGACAGCGCGTCATGGCCGCTCAGGTTGCGCTCCGCAGACAGCAGGCGCAAGAGGAGAACGAGGCGAGGGAACTGCAGCTGCTCTACGGCACCGCAGAGGGTCTCGCCCTGGCTGCAGCCAACGGCATCATACCTCCCAGACAAAACTATGAGGTCTTTGGCCCAGTTACCAACGAATCCAACTCTGGTAAGTGGATATATGTTATATTACAATGATTAAAGCTGCATTACGCAACATTTTTGCGGTTAAAAATGGACAAAAATCAGTTATTAAACAAGTTCATAACAGATTAGTGTTCAAAACTGTCTCCTTGCCAACGTTGACTTACCCAAACTCACGACAAGTTTATAATGATGAATTATGATTTATTATGTCAGTATGGCTTTGACTTTAACGTACGTAAAGTACGTAAAGTAACCTGCAGTTTCATGATTCAAACAGAGATGACGTCTATATATTATAGTGCTATATAGTAGTTACGTTGTTCATACAATTTCCTAGTTTCACGCTTAAATTCATATTATTTCAACTGTACCTCACCAATTGAATGTATCTTTTATTCTATATGCACAAAATCATAAGCTATACTAATTAATGTTCAGCTGTCAGAACCAACCAATTTATGTCGATTACGTAACGTCTATTTCAGGTGAATCAAATATCCAAAAGTTCGAGTTATTCCCCAAGGCATCTTTATCAGGATCGGTGACGCCACAGCAGGCGGTTGGAAAGTCACTATCCACCGACACCGAATCTGTTCCCGGGATTTCATCTCCAGATATGCGTCACGGCTCGGGTTCGGAAAACGGCGACCGCGAGTCCATCGTGAGTTCCCCGGTTGCCAAACCTCTGAAAGATGGAGAGGAGACTCCAGGCTCAATCAGTCCACTGGGCTCAGATTCCGGCTCGGATACGGATAAAGACGAGCAGGAACCGTCGCCCTCATCCACAGCGTCACGACAGATGAACGCCATCGACATCTTAACGAGGGTCTTCCCCAATCACAAGCGCAGCGTCCTGGAACTTGTCCTTCAGGGATGCGGAAAAGACGTGGTGCAGGCCATCGAGCAAATCCTCAACAACAGCGGTCAAGCCAAAGGCCCAGAGGAGACCTGGACGGCGGAGAGGATGCTTCAAAACGCACAGCCGCCTCTGTCTTCCACCCCAAGGCCTATGTTACCCGGAACCATGACGCTGAGCAACAGGTCTGCCTTCTCCCCTCTGCAACCCAATGCGCCACACTTTGGTGCCGATCCCAGCACCTATCCTCTCGGCACGCATTTGGGCCTCAACCCACTCCGGCTGGCATACTCGGCTCACAGCAGAGGTCTCGCCTTCATGGCGCCTTACTCCACCACTGGTCTGATGCCAACACTGGGGTTTAGGCCGCCAATGGACTACGCCTTTAGTGATTTGATCAGAGACAGGACACTTCTGCATAAGGACCAGAGCTACACCAATGGACTCTACGGTCCTCTGGTCAACAACACCCCCGAGAAACCGTGAGGGTCTGTTCGAAAGGACTAAAAAACAACAGGGACGGTGTTTCCCAAATACAGACAAACGTGTTCAATGTCTTTAAAGACTCACGGGTTCCTCGTTTAACGTCCCCGAAAGACTCACGGGCCTCGTGTTTGTAGTGCTTGCATTTTAGTATATAACACGCGTCTAGTTTAATCGCCAGGAAAAAACTACGGACTAACGTGAGCACGTGCTTGGTGGTCGTGTCTTCTTTGAACTTCTGTGAATAATCAAAATGAAAACGGTTACGCGTAAAGGTTATAGTGTATAGCCATCTTCCACCGGGATGGCTTTACTCCACAGATGCGAGTTGTAGACCTTTAGCAGGGTAACCATTAGTATTTTCGTGTAAATTGTGTATTTTAAAAAAAATCTCACGTTTGTTACAATCCCTTTAGATTATTTGCGAAACGGATTAAGCCCCGTGTGATGATCTAGTGCAATTCTCAAAAACAATTTGCTTCAGCGTTTTGAAGGGACTATTCTGTATCCTTATTGTTATTGTGAACTTCTGTCGTTCTATCCTTTCTGCTCCGTGTCTGTAAAATCGTGCCATGTTCATTCGACAGAACGGTGATGTACAGGTTCTTTTGATTCAATATGGTGATGACTCAAGTAGACCATTGTATTTCCCTTGTGAGTGATATATTGTGTACCGCAGCGAAATAAAGTATACTGCATTTCTTTAATAATAGTCATATTCGTCATTTTCTCAATAAAACCTCGAAAAGGATGTGAAAACAATTAGTCGTCAGATGTAAAACGATGGTTTGTTTGTCGAATGCTGATGCGTTGCGAAGTGTATATTTCTCTGTGTAAATTTTGCAAAAAAAATAAATGTTATTTTATTCTTACTTTTTGACTCGCTTTCTGTGTGCACAACTGACCAATAGTAGCTACTAAAATTCTTATTGTAATTCTGTGATTGGAATAAATAATTAGGTCCCCTATGACCCACTTCACGATACATTTTGTACGTACAACACAAAATGTAACAATATTTTAATAATAACTTTAATAGTAATCAGTTCAATTCAATTATAATAATGGTAACAGTTTTTCTGTATATGTATTACT
>JAZGTI010014889.1:0-13784 GCA_036877585.1 Botia kubotai
TTCGCTGTCCTTGTTTAAATCACATCTTAAAACCTACCTTTTCTCCTTGGCTTTTGACACCTGAACTGATTTTTGCTGGATAGTGTAAATGTATGCCTTACGTGTGCAGTCTTATTATTGTTTTAATTGTATATTGTGTACCATGCATGTTTTTTTTTATTTTTATTTTATTGTCCAGCACTTTGGTCTGCCGCTGGGTGGTTGTAAAGTGCTTTATAAATAAAGTTGAATGAATGAATGAATAAACAATGGCTTGAATTATTGAAAATCTGTCCACTGATGACCAGCTGTTTAAGATATTAAAGTCTGACTTTAGTGGAGCCTCATGTTTAAGAGAACCCACTCTACAGTAGATACCAATAGTGTTTTCCTCTTGTCTTTAGAGTGTATTGTCTAAGTAACCATAGCTTTGCTGTTGGGTCACTATTGGAAGAATTCACCTGCATGTGTTCACAAGCTTAAGATGCACTGCACTGTTTACCAGGGTCTGGCAGGCAGGCACAACCCATCCCTGTTGCTGTATCCCTTTTGTCTCCAGGGGGTTCGATTTGACCCTGAAAACCCACTGACCCTCCGATTAGAGTTTGCTAAAGCCAACACGAAGGTGGCAAAGAGTAAGCTGATGGGCACTCCGAATCCCACAAATATCCACCCAGTTCTAGGAGCTCACTTCATAGCACGGGACCCATGTAAGTCTACGGCGCACGTGATAGTTGACACACTGCAGAGACACAGGCAGGCGCACACACTGTAGCTTTGCAAAAAGAGTAGAGCTTAGGATGACACAGACATCATTGGCCTTTACCGTTCTGTTATTTCTAAAATACAACATTAACATTTCATCTCATTTAACATTGCTTCTGTTCACAAATGACTAGAGCTCACAAAGATGCCAGTACTCAAAGTTTCTGCTTTTGCTGTTTGCATGTAAGCCTATAGAAATGTTAAGGTTTTTGAACTCTGACTTGATTTGGTTTTTTGGTAAAGGCATGTTTGAGTTTCTTTGGCCTGAAATGTTAATCACAAAAATGTGTGATATGCTGAGGTGATGGTGTTATGCCTGTTCAGATGACTTGACAGGGGCAGCACTGATCCAGAGGCATCTCCTGAGGCCTGGTCTCCTTATCCTCTTTACACAACAGAGCTCAGCCCTGGCCTGCCTCACACCGCTTTTACTTACCCGGCTGCAGTGGCTGTGGCTGCAGCTGCACTACATGCACAGGTGAGACCAGACTTTGTGTGTGTGTCTGTGTATATATTATATACACAGACACACACAGACATGTACAAAAATACAAGATAACTGCATCTAAGTGTCAAGTAAAGCAAAGATTAAAGCCTAGTTGTGCTGGAATGTAAAGAATTCGTAGAGCGAAAGTGTCAGCTGTGAGTGCTTGGCTCTCCTTTCTGGGAATTGTAAAGTTTTTATTGGCTCTGTTACATGCCTTCCTGAAAGGAAGTTTTATATACTTGCCTTAAGATTGCAAACTGATGAAGTTGTTAAGTAAATACAGTGGTCAAGTTATTGAAATATTGGAATATTTGAACTTACTCACAGTTAGTCCCAGCCTAACTAGTTCAATTTTAAAATGAGTTTGAATTTCTGGCACAAATCGAAATATTTATTGGTGTAATGTTCATCTTTTGATGCGCTGGTATCCCTCCACATCAGAGTCATCCCAGCCTGGATGGAAGTCACGGCAGTTCTGTTAAGTCCCTCGTAAGGCTTTACAAGTTTTAAATCTTAATTAAAATATATTTATGTATTGCAAGTTATATTATTATTTTCTTTGCTTTCAGGTGTGCTGTGAATTCAAATGGCGCCTTCCAATTTAAAATCAAGTTTATTAGAACTTTTGGCTTATGGATGTATTTACTCCTGCAATTAACTCCTGCAACTCACTGCAACTAGGCAATGAAGATTAAATTAAGTCATATTGCCAACTGCACACATTATAGGCATTTAGATTGTACAATAGACCATAATATTTCTTAATGATAAGTTTCTTAATTTTTGTTTTGAATTTATGAAGATATACTTTTTTATTCTTTCTTTTGGTCAAGTCAACAGATACACGGACATTGAGCTTTTTTATTTTGGTATAAAGTGAAGTTCTGTGCATTCTAGTATGTCTGGCTTCCTTGGCAGGTGTAACCCTTATTCATTTGATCCTATTTGTAATTGGTAGCTTTGTCTTTGAATTTGCTTATGTGCTAAACGGTAGTCAACTCATGTTTTGATGGGTAATGTCATGTACAGGCTAATGGGTTGCACCACCAATTTCCATTACAACACATCAGGGAGGGTCTGACAACTTTGCAAAAATATGAAGACAATCTCAATATAGTAAGTGTATGTGGGGGTGAGACGAGTTTGTGCAATTAAGTAATCTGTATAAGTTATTGGAAACTTTCTTTGTGTTCTGTGTTTCTAGTTATGTATCTTGTCCCTTTATTGTAGTTTCAGAGGTTGTTTTTTTTTTGGTTTGACCGTGTCAGTGTGGCACAAAATGAACAATATATGGCAGCAGATTTGACTGCTATTGCTAAATTGCTGTTTCAAGTTAATATTCTAGATATGATATAATGATGCATGATTTTAATGTTGGTATACTAATTCAGACATTAGAAATGTATTTGTATAAATAAGTGTTAGGTGTAAATAATTACTGTGGTGGTATTAAAATGGGAATGCATTAAAATGCCTTCATTTTATTAGACTGTGGACCTAATTTAAAATGCTACACTGTGCACTGTGGACATTTAGTTTTTCTGTAACAGGCAGCCTATGTTGCTTTAAAACATGCGTCACATAACCTACGCTGGTATATAGATTTACAGATCCAAGTAGATCTCAAAGGAAGATCAAAGGAATTGTTAGGTCGGTGCTGCCCTCTGGGGGATATGGAGAGTTTTTGTTTGTATTTGAAGTGTGCAGACATGCCAAATGTGCATCCCTATGCCAAACAAATGACGTATTAGTAATTGAATATTTGTAGAAAGGCCACTTTTAAGTGTTGCTATCCATGGTCCTGATTTATATTGAAAATCGTTTCACAAGGCCGTGCATATTAGAACTAAATGAATGCATATTAGAAGACACATCGAATAGACAGTATACCAACTATAATGTTTATAATTCAAATGTATCTTTACTGAACCAGGCTAAACCTATGCCAGGTATGAACTGCTCATAGGAATCGTAAGCTAATACAGCATTTTAAATATGCCTGTTTAAATTTGCATTGCGTATTTAATGTTTGGTTTTTGTACAGCACATTGGTCAGTTTAATCGTGTTTTATAAATACATGGTTTGAAATTAATAAATTACGCCATCGCTGTATTAACGTGTATCGTAGGATTCCATCGTTTTATTGAATAATGACGCCTGTGTTTTACTGAACACCTCTGGAAGTGAATAAATGCGGTTATGATATAAATATTGACATGGACTTTATCTAGATTGTCCAAACTAAACATTGTCTGTTTTAGCTATGTGCATACTTGTCGTTATCGTCACTTTCTAATTTGTTGCTAACTGACTGTTTAAAAAGTAGAAAAAATGGGCAGCGGAGGAAATCCCAGTCACCCCTGGGGTTAAGCATGGCGGTTGTGCTACTGTATGTATCTGTTTTTGTTGTCACAGAGAGAAAATCCCAGACTTCTTAACTGCCTGGATTCAGACATCCCAGCCTTGTCCACATGCAGCAATGCAGACGCGTTCTGCAGGATAAACATGATGCTGGCAATTCATTGGACTTCAGTGGGTTGTGCACAACGCCTAATGCCAAGTGCAAGAGAGATCCTTTTAATGTTAAATTTTAAAGTTTTAACTCGAAGTTGTTTTTTCTTAAACCTTAGGTATAAAGTACACAACCAACCCCTTAAAATGGCAAAATCTTGTTGCTGTAAAAAGAGCCCTTTCTCTCTTACTGGTTACAGATATGATGCAAATTTCAGAATCAACTTTTTCATGACTGCATTTGCTCAACAATACATCTGCTCTGTACATTCATCTGGCTGCTGTAGTGCTCTTTGTAACCTGTGCTTTTGCCCTGCACACACAGATGGAAATTGTTGCAGCACTGTCATGCAATGTCGCGCAGTCAAGACTGAGGATTCTGAATCAGGGCTGGAGCAAGCAGTTGGATGATATCAAGCCCGGCATGAGCAGTCCAGATTGCTCATTCTTCAGTTACTTAGCCGATAGCAACAGTCCTGTGATTTAGTTTGGTTCTCGATCACTTAGCCTGCAGCTAGCAACCTTGCTGTCCTTGCCACCTCAGTGAGGAGCCGGAGCTGGGAAGTGCTGCCTCTTTGGTGGAGAATTTGTCAGTAATGCTAGGTGTTGTGGCAAAAGAGGAGGACAGGAGCTGATGTCATTATCAGGGTGCTGTGTCTATGCGGAGGGAACTGCTTTTGTGCCGTTTAGCCAGGCAGAGGGAGGGGATTCATGATTTATCAGTGATTCTAGGGAGTCAGTGTGTTTGTGAATCTGCATGACTTGTTTCTACTGCTAATGGTGAATCACAAAATGGAGCGCTTTATTTGCGGATACTGTTGACAGATTGTCCAGACTCTGACTTGTCTGTGGTCCAGGGCAGGATGCTTTTCCCCAACGATGACCAGGACACACGCAGGGGTCTGTCTGACTTTAATAACTGGGGTCTGGGCCTACAGTCCCTCAGCCTGTCTGACTGGGAGAGACTATGAAGCAGCCATGATACAGAACCTTTGCCACGGACCAACACGACCTTATGTGAGTAAATTGTGAAGCCAAACCTGATTTGAAAGCTTGTATTTGTGTCTTGTATCTGTGCATGAAGACACTTGAAACAACTGCATGGAAAGGATGAGCCATGTTGTACTTGTTCCAGTCTTTGATAAATCGTCAGATGTGTTAAATCAGTTACTTTACAATTCTCTCAAAGCAAGTAGTATATTAGCAGTAGAACTATATGCTGGCCTTTTCTGTATTGACTGTAATCTATAATGGTCTTGACCAGAACAGGGTTTAAATGTATGCTGCTCTCACTGGGCCTGGAGATTTGAGTCCAAGCCTTTTGTTGACTGTATTGTCACAGATTCTTGGCCTGCCTCATGTACTAGTGACTTTCATTAACTGCAATAAGGGAACTGTTATTGCAACTGTTAATTAAGGGTATCTGATGCATGCTCATTTTGTTGTAGGGATATTTAAAAGGAATACAAAGTCATCTTTGTCTTATGTCTTTGTCTTTCATCACACAGATTAAAGAATGTCAGTTACAATTTTCTTCCCCTGTTCTGTTTTCAATTTTTTTCAATGCAAGGGATTTTGGGGGGCA
The DNA here is from genome assembly GCA_036877585.1 of Botia kubotai. Taxonomy (NCBI): domain Eukaryota; kingdom Metazoa; phylum Chordata; class Actinopteri; order Cypriniformes; family Botiidae; genus Botia; species Botia kubotai. The sequence continues at coordinate 5,329 of JAZGTI010014889.1, forward strand.
CTCTCAGCCAGATCTTAAACATGCAGACAAGTTTCTCAGACTCCTTGATTGATGCCACAGAGTTTTTAGATAAGTTTCCAGGCATGGCACGCCTAAATTCTCAAATTCGCCTATTTCTAAATTTGCCTAAAGTCTTTTCTGGGCTCTCAATCCATTAACCCTGTTGATTCGGAGACTAGCAGCTTTAGTTCTGGTTCTGATCACCTCTCAGAACGGTTGGCTCTTAAACAGTGACTCTTTCAGAATGTCTAGACTAGTTTTAAAGCATATTGTAGGTTTTATTAGCGTATTGTAGCTTGGTTTAGATCATCCTTCCATGTAAAGCTCATTCTTTTGTCATTTTGTTGTAGTCATCTTTGAGGATCTCGCCGGCTGTGCCCTTTCTTATGTCCAGTATGCAAAGGGATCCTCTCAAACTGGCTCTGGGCTCTCGTATGGACCACAGCAGCTCACCCTTCACTCCACCACCCAGTGCCACTCCAAGTTGTGGTCTGTCCCACCGCTGGCCTGGTGCCTCCATCTGGCCCAACTGGGACCTGACAAAGACTCCTGAGAGCCCTTTTAGCATTGAAAGAGAGGCGTGGCTCCACAGACAGGCTTGTGTAAGTATGACTTGTGTGTGTGTGCGCACATGGTATCTTTGTGGTTATTATACTATCATTGACTGTGTCAATAAAAATGCTTTGTTTTTTGCCTAAGCTGTGCACTTTTGTTCGGCAGCAATTAATGAAGCTACCTTCACATGGAGTCCACTGGGCAGCTTCCCCCCAGGCACTACCAAAACCCCATCTACTCCTGCAAGGTCTTTTTAGGGGGAGTTCCCTGGGACATTACTGAAGGTATGAGAAACATGGTTTAAAACTAAAAAATGTGATGTTTGAAATGTTGTGGTAGCTTTCTAAATACTGTGGTGTTGATTGTATGCTTGAATACCAATTATTACATTTAATATGCTTTTTCGATTTCATGTAGCGTATTAGTGGTGTTTAGTTACCTTAAATAAATATGGTTTTGAGTTTAAAAAAAAAATGTTGCTTAACTAATGCTTCAAAGTATTGTTCATCATTGCTACAACTTGAGCACATTGCAAGTGTAGCATGCCATCTGCATATCACATGCATGTAGAAAATGCATATACTGCGCAGTATACACACAGTTTACTGCCTCTATAGCATATACCTAAATGACGTTGAATGGAAAGTGTATGACAAAAGAAAAAGCTTACCAATTGGGTAACCAATGGGCTTAAAAATTCAATTATAGCCCATGTCTTTAGGTTTTGAATGTCTGAATACTGAAGATAATTATTTAAAATAATGGGTCAAACAGCACATTACATTTGGGGATACGACATGCTGACATGGTGCACAGTATACAGGCAGCATACTGTGGATATGATGGTATGCCATTCCTATATAACCATCATTAGCTGATTATACCATAAACTTTGGTATTGGGATTATGCCTCAACTAAGGGGCAGTTGTGGCCCACTGGTTAGTGAGTTGGGCTAGTAATCAGAAGGTTGCTGGTTCGATTCCAGCACTGGGGGGTTGCAACTGAAGTGCCCTTGAGTTGCCTAACCCCCAATTGCTCCAATTACTGCAGTAATGTGCTGCCCACTGCTTCGGGTGTGTATGTGTTCACTCATCACCAGTGATGGGTTAAATGCAGAGGTCACATTTCAGGTATGGGTTACCATATTCTGATGAATAGGTCACTTTCACAACTTGTTTGCCTGCTGTTTGTACAGTAGGAGATTAATGGCTGTTCTGTTTGTGTCCCCAGCTGGCTTGATAAATACTTTTAAAGGCTATGGCCCTCTGAGTGTGGAGTGGCCAGGTAAGGATGGCAAGCACCCTCACTACCCTCCGAAAGGTAATATGCCCAATACGCCCACTGGAGTCATGAATTACTTAAAGGATGGATGCACGTGTTTTGGAGCTTTAAAATGTTAAACCCTGATCAATGGCATTACAAAGCTAGGTAGAGCCAGAATATTTTATTTTAATATAAATCTGATTGTGTTTGGCTGAAGAAAGTCATATACATCTGGGATGGCATGAGGTTGAGTAAATTGACTCATTTTGGTGTACGTCACCTTTTAATTTCACTGTTTGCTCAGTAGAACACAAGAGGGCATCACTGAGTTCTGTTATGGCATCTTTTGGACTAGTGATTTTAATGCGTGAATTGCAATGAATAAAATCCCTGCATACACTGAGGTGCAGTTGTCTTTTCAGGTTATGTGTATTTGGTGTTTGAATCACAGAGAGGTCTGTATGTGTCCAGCCGAAGATTGCACAGCAAAGATGTACATTTTCCTTTATTTTTTATCTTTCTTTTTAATAAGAACTCTGACCAACAAATGACATACTCAAAGTTGTTAGGCATAACAAGAAACACTGCTCTAGAGATGGTCCCCCCCAAGATAAAGCCCTTCCAGGAGTTGGGGCTTAGAAACACTGTAGAAAGTTCACTGTCACACTTTTCAGTTTGGCTTGTTTACTGTCTGTACGTAGTGAGATGGGTTAGCTGGGGCCCATGGATTGGAAGACCAACAGTTTTTGACTGAGATTCAGACCATGGTTGAAGGGGTTTTATTTTTTTTGTCCCCCCCCCCTTCTGTTGTTTTGGTAGAAATTATTTTGAAGTCTCAATGTTTAACAGATGGAAGCCATACATTGCCTTCAAATAGATTTTCCTCATTCCACACGAACAGCTTTACCCTGGCACTTTTTTGCCAATGTCTTTTACTTTGAGACTTAACTACAAAAGCCAGATTTTCATCATGACTTTTTTTCCACAGTTTTAGTTTTCAAACATATATAACAATAAACAGTGTTAAGGTATGGCGTGAAAACAGCTGAATAGCAATCTTTCTGGTGGCTTTTTAATTAGTTTTTCTTTATCCCTCCATGTTTTTAAGTACTTTTTGCCATTGTGTGGTAGAAGAAGGTTTCCACGTAACCCTACTAATTGCCAATCCAGACCAATTTCAGTGCTTGCCTCCATTAGGCATTACTTTTACTGCTCTCAATCAGATTTCAAATCAACTTGACATATTAATCCAAAATAAGAATGGCCGTTAAATGCACTTTTTAATTTGCACTTTGTAAAGGGGTAGGTTTTTAATCACTTGTATTGTACATCAGCAGGTGTTATGGGTATAAGCCCAAATGGCTGCTTGAATTTAAAACCATGAAAGACTTCCCTTAAATGTACCAAAAGCCTTAGCAGACATATGCAAATGTCACTTTATTCATCTTCTGCTGTGTGTCTGAATGGATGACATCACTTTCAGAACAGAAACTACTCTTCTCACCATATGCATTCCATGCAGAGCTAATTCCCAAGCCTAGTCATTCTACCTCATTGTTGTCTGCAAAGTTTGCTTAAAAGGTGAAGTTCTGTTTTTGAATGGGCACAATTAAAAGTGTTAATGCAGTTTTAAAGCGTTAATGCAGTTGTCTTTGTCTTGTGATTCATGTTTTTTTTAACTGCTCTGTTTATGTAAACTCAATACAGTTCAAATGCCTTGGTTCCTCCAAAGTGAATTAAATTGTCATGCATTGACAATGTTTGCTAATAGTCAAAATATACTAGTGTTTGTAATGGAATATTACAGTGCTTAATAGCAAATTATCTATGCCCCTTTTTTAATTCATGTGCCTCCTAGTCTGGGCAAAATGTAAAAAATATTTCCCCTCTGAAATGGTAGACCTTCTCTGGTGTTGTAAGTCTGATGACTTGAGCAGAGCCAAAATTGTTAACCACTCCCCTACACTGGCTAGTCAGCTGCAAGCTTTGAAACGCTGGTTTTTCAATCAATTCCCCTTACTCTTTCACGGTTGACTTTGAATTACATCAGAACACTGAAGTCAGTTGCAACTTCCGGTTTACATGGAGTTAGGATAGGAATTTTGGGGAAACTAGCAATAGCAAATCTGCCTTGAAACATAAAATAACCCCCTCCTTTCTGACCGATTTTCAAAGCCATAGCGCACAGAGGTGTTGGATACATAGAAATGCAGACTAAGATTTTCATTGTTGTACCCTTAATGTCCATGGTACCCTAAAAATGTGCTCCATTTCATTAGTGAGCATAATGTTCTGCTCCAGCAGAATGTTCTCCAGCTTTCTACCCGATGTGACCACGTAGGGGGAGTGCAACATCTCTAGAAACATGATCTAGAAGCAGGGTGTCCCACCAAACACTTAATTACAGCACTGTTCACAGTGTTAAAAAAACAGTGTATGACCTCAGATTGACTTTATAGACACCAAAACGCCTGCATTACATAGACACACACACATTAATCACTTTATTTAGACAATGAAAAGAATAGAAAAATATTTTTATTTAAACTAATTTCTGGTGCTATTTTATGATTGGTTTGGGTGATCTACAGCCTATTATCAAAGTTTGCAACACACAGTCTCCATATTGGTTTAAAGCAATGCACAAATTGTAAAAAAGAGTATCAACAATGTTTTTACCTAGTGTTTTGGTGGACTTAAATTTAGTAGGCTGTATCCAGGGTGGGTGTATTGGGAGGTCATCATATACATAATACATACATAATGAGAGGTCATCTGAGCCTGTGTGAATCAGCCAGGAATCACAGGTGTGTGGAGTAGGACAAGCTTTTTCATGTGTCCTCCCCATATACACATCCTACTGACAGCACAGAAATACAGTCTGAAATTCCCACCTCTTCATATCTGAAACCTCTTGGCTCTTATCATTTTGTGTGACAGGTTAGCATGACGTTTTGCTTAAGATGTTCACTGTCTGTCCATCTGCATGTTAGTTCTTTAAATATTTTGAATGGCAGGCATCCAAATGATATCAATATAAGTGGTGTGAATTTCAAATGTGATGATAGTGTCATAAAAGTTTCACTATTATAGAAGGCGCGCCTGAAAAACCCACAGGTTTCTGCAGAACTGGGAAATTTTTCATTCACAAACAAGTGAAGTGACATGCAGGGCCAAGTATGGTGATCAATACTCAGAATTTGTTCTCTGCATTTAACCCATCCAGTCTGTTCACACAAATCAGAGTAATGGAGTAATGACATCCACTAGGTTGAACCCACACTTCAGTTGTCTTCTAAATATATTTATACCACTTCACTTACTAATTGCTATCAGGATGTTAAAGAGACTTTCAACCAGAATAACAAAAATGTTTCTGTTGACTTCAATATGAAGTATCTTGTGTATAAAAAAGTATCTTAAATATCAGTGTGTATTTAAGACTGATCCCACTAATGGAATTCAGAAACACTAAACCTGTTCAATAAATTAAATATAAATGGCCCCTCCAGTTAAAACAGCATATCCATTTGTAAACATCCACTCTGCTTTTTCAGTTGGCCACAAGTTATCTTCTGTCAAATTGTGCCTTGTTTTACTAAGAGCTGGTTCTGCTAAATGGTCTCATTTTAAAGAATAGTATCTTTGTATTGCTCTTTGAAACATTAACTTGTAATTTAATTCACTGTAGTTGTAGTTTATACTGTGTAAGCTGGGCAAAATTCCATGTATTGCAGCAGGGTTATATTTTTATTTGATTAGAGCATTATTTGTTTTACTCTATATTACTATGCTAGTCTTGTGTGTGTGTGTGTGTGTGTGTGTGAGAGAGAGAGAGAAACAGAAACGTGTCTTCCTACACCCACTTCATCCCTGTGTTTGTAAACTAAAATGTGCCACCACTTCAGTTCATCCTCTACAAAAACCAAATTAACTGCTTAACTTTTAATTAGGTAGTAAAAAGTTAACCAAACCTTAATCAAAAACACGTTCTTAAATACATCAGAGCATTTTATTTGGCATTCAAAAATATTGGTCCATACCATCATCAAAGTTGGTTAAGCAATATTCTTATTTTTCTAATATTTGACCATAAAGGCATTCTATTGCCCAACACTCATTGTATACAGAATGAATAAACACATTACTTTTAGCTTTACATTACTTTTACCTTGCTTAACATATTTTATCTGGTCTACAGATTTTAAAAGGATACTTTAAGGTACCCCCTATCCCAGAGGGCCTCACCCTGTATTCTTTGCCCTCCAGGGTCATGGTGAACAGCTGGTTAATTAAGCTGTTCTGTAGCACAGGTGCAACGTTTCACTGCCTTGAAAGGCTCATGTGCAATAATTACCAATAATCTTATTACAGTATTACTTGCAGTTGCCATATACTGCATGTACCACCACTGCTAATTTTTCAATGTTTACCTTTTTTTTTAGACTTTTTTAGACTAATTTTATAATTTATATTTATTATAGATTATTATAGCATATAGGTTCTTTCACATTGTATTCCTTATGAACACCCCCAATGTTACATGAAGCACATAACTGTATAACTTAAATACAAGCACCACATCTCTCTGATGTCTACTGCCCTGCACCAAGGAAGCGCACAGGATGCAGAGAGCAGCGAAGATGTGGACAAGCATGCTGATGCTGATATTCACATTCTCAGCAGTTGTCATAGAAACAGCACTACCTCCTTTTTCTGGCTGGGTTTTCTGGTGCTTGTATGAAAGTGTTGTACAGTGTGTTGTCACACTGTGATATAATGTTAGCATGATAGAATAGTTTGAATTGATAGAAACAAATAGTTTTCAGACTTGGCATGGAAGTTGATATTCTGTTCACTGGTTATTATTAAAGACTATCTGTGGCTTTGTTGGCTTTTATAAAAACTATTTGTAGTAGCTCAGTGCAGCTGTGGCCTTTAATTAGCATTACTGAGGCTAATACACCCATATTTCTTCCTCTGGTCAAGCCTAGTGAAACCAATAAGTCCCATGTTGCTGTAGCTGGTAGAACTTTGTGTTAGCATGGGTTTAAATCCCAGGTAACATAAAACCTGATAAAATGTTTAGCCTAAATGCACTTTAAGTAACTGGATAAAAGTGTCTGCTAAATGCATAAATGTAAATGTTATATAAAAGAAAATAAATGGACGTGAGAGAGAGAGTGACAAGGGTAAAAGGAAATTCTGGAATTCTGCACGACAACTTGGCCCTAAAGCTTTCTATGTCAGTGGACGCCATCCGTCTTGGGCTATCTGTGGTTTATCATGTTCCTCATAATCAACAAGAGAAAATATGTTGTTGCCTTATGGATTCTGATTGTGGCTGATAGGCCCATCAGGCTCAAACCAACATGGACATGAAACCACAGTCACAGCTTAGTAAAGCCAAAACATCATGAGCTGCCAAAGGGGTGGGATTATTGTGTTGAATGCTGAGGTGAAGTGGATGAACAGCATTCTAACATAGGAGTCTTTGTTTTCTAGGTGTGTAACAGCCAGGTGGAGGGTGAAGGAAATTGTCCATCGTCCATAGAGCGGTTTGGACGGTATGCAAACTGGAGTGGATCGAGTGTGTTGGGGAGGCTGGTTTTGATATTGTGCATAACTTCATCATGATTGGAGTCGGTGCTATGGGACAGTGGTCATTTAGACAGGACACAGGAGATTTCTTTGGTACCGGTATGATTGTTGTGGATTTGAGACACGTGGGGACGACTGCCTGGGACAGTGAGATGTTGAAGATATCTGTAAAGACATCCGTCAGCTGTGCAGCACAGTCTCTCAGTACACGGCCAGGTATGTTGTCAGGACCCGCAGCCTTGCGTGGGTTAATCCTAGATAGTGTCTTTTTTACGTCGGCTGGAGACAGACAGAGCACCTGGTCATCGTGGGGTATGGGCAGTTTTTGTGCAGATGTGTAACAAACATTTGTGTTTTTGAGCTTGACACTAAGCCCTATATATTTCCAGTGGGACATTGTTTTTTAAAACAATGTGTGTGTATTAATTTTCTTTTACTAAGGTCCACATATCATGTTAGTTGAGTTTTATGTGCCAAGGCCAGTCATAATTTTAGTGTTTCTTTTTCTCTCCTCTCTGGCTGTTAAAATTACATTTGAAAAATAAATGCTCTGATTCTTTGAAAGCATACAGTATGCAGAGACAACCAAAAACAAAGTATTGACAGACGTTCATGTTTGGAGTGATAGTACCTATCCTTTAACCTTATCACCTCACTGTACGTGGGCAGACCAAGCTGCTCAACATTTCAACATGAATTATGGATGTGTAAATGTGGATTTAAATTTTTGATTTAACTGTAGATTCTTATTTTTTTTTACATTGCTTCAAAGCAGCTTTACATAAAAAACAAATAATAATAATAAAACACAGAACAAATGTCAGACATGTTAATGGTATTATTGCAAATAATATATGTGTGAGATAAGACTAATTACATATACTAGGCCTATAGTATGTTTGTGAACAAAGAGCTAACCGATAAAGCCACAAAATTGTTGAGCAAAATATATGCATTCCAGCTTACATAAGGATGGCATAAAGGAGACAACATCTTATGGGACAGGGCTATAAGGGATTTGCAATAGTACCATGAA
>JAZGTI010014890.1:0-10000 GCA_036877585.1 Botia kubotai
CTCTACATTCTCGCCAGAATTCTGCATGACTGGACAGACCAGCGCTGTGTGGAGCTGCTGGTCAAAGTTTACCAGTCCTGTACACCAGGTACACACACACACAGACACATACATGCCTGCAAACACACACACACACAAACACAGACACGTAGATATCTGCAAACACACACACCGTGACACAGACACTACATATCTGCAAACACATACACAGATACACACACACACACACACACAGTGTTTGTCTCTTGTGTCTCAGAATAACAGACACACATGAACATTTAAACAGGTTGCAGCTGTCGTGTTCTGGAAGGTAAAAACCTGACTGGTTTTCTCCACAGAGAAATCAATTATTTGCTACAGCGTCTAAACATTTCCAGACCGATCTGAAGCGGGATGTTTTATCCCCATTTTTACTATAGGAAGGTTTTTAGAAAGCCCTGGAGATATTTTACACAGGGTCCTCATCTTTAACGCTGCCTGTGTGTATTAATGTCTCTTCTGCTGCTTCATTTCAACTCCTCATGCCCTTCAGCCTGAAGACAAGCAAACGTCAACAAAGCACTCATCATACATCCTCTGCCATGAGCTGCTGTTCCTGCTAAAATAACAAAAGAACCAGCCAGAAGCTATTTACATAATTTATCCCCCGGCTGACACACTGACAACAAATCTGTCGCTTTCACCTTAAACTCACCCTGTTAAAGCAGAAAGGAGAAGAGAACCATGAAGAAAAGACTGTTTGTGTATTGTCAGACTGTTAAATATGGCACAAATGAGCAGAAGTGAGATTATTAATGCTGCATGATGCTGCGTCATGTTGTTTACGCTCCATTGTAATGCCTCATGCGTTTATGCACTTCATCTGTCAATGAAAGTTAATGAAGAACTGTGTGTGTTCAAGTGCTTAGCAATATTGTGTGTGTGTGTGTGTGTGTCTGTTTGTTTGTGTCTGTGTGTCTGTGTGTTCGCTAGTGTCAGACTCACTCATGTCTGAGAATGAGTTGCTGCACACACACACTAACATACGCACGCTGGGTTTTAATGTTTTATTGTGACATTCCATAGATGTTTTACTGTACAGACTACATATTATATCCCCTACGCTAACCCTACCCCAAAACACAACCAGCACAAAAACCTTTCTGCTATTTTAGATTTTCAAAAAATATTATTTTGTATGAGTTGTAAGCTTGCTTCCTTATGGGGACTTGAAAAATCAGACTAAAATCAGAACATAGAGTGGCAGCATTACATCACTGTTATTGATAAACACATTACGTTCATCAGATGTATCTTTAAAGAAAGCGTCAATGAGGATTTGAACGGGCAGTTGTGCTGCACACTGTTCTGTCACTCGTGTGCTTGACTGGCTGATCAAAGCCGCAGTAGCACGAGAACATGAGGAAACATGAGATGATTTCATTTATTAGTCAAAGACCTGAAACATCACAAGCTTTGATGACTGTCGGAAGTTCAGCCGCTAAACCAGCAAGTTAAAATTCATACTATTGCATTCACAAATACGATTTAGCGTACGTTTAAAGTGTAATATTTAATTTTAGATTAACAGGGAAAATACAGCAAGCCAACAATAGAAGATAAACTCCCTCAACTGTAATGACTGATGTAATGTGATTACAATGATGTAATGAAATGTGATTATGTGATGTGGTTGTTGATAGCTGTATGTATGATCTCCTCTTCAGGCTGTTGTGATAGTGCTCTGAGATGTGTGTGTGTGTAAACAGGTGGTGGCGTGCTGCTGATTGAAGCTCTGCTGCATGAGGACAACAGTGGTCCTCTGACAGCGCAGCTCTACTCGCTCAACATGCTGGTTCAGACGGAAGGCCGGGAGCGCAAGGGTTCCGAGTACAGCCGTCTGCTCACAGCTGCAGGCTTCACCTGCGTCCAGATCCACAGAACCGGCAAGATCTATGATGTCATTCTGGCCCGCAAATAAACAGCCGTTTACATACATCTTACAAACACGTTATTTTTTTATGAATATGATTTAAGCCCTTGTCGAACATATATTTCATAAAGTCACATATGTGACTGCACAAAAAACTATAGCTGTATTGTTTAATCAATTATTCGATTCAGGATTTTTATTAACTCTTATTTTTGCAATTCCGAAATTCCAAATTCCTTTAGCATATAATCACAACTGATTATTGTGCATATGATTCATCAGTGCACATTATTCCAAAGACAAGACGGCCTTCGCAATCTTTCATTAAAATACAAACACTAATAGCCCCTCCTCTGAAACGACTTTCTTCTCCAGCTGATGTCATCAGGCACTTTTACAAATCCTCCAATCACCTGACACACAAATGCACCACCATCCACTCATTGTATAGAATCAAGTTCCTGTTGATCCATCAGTTTTACTCGGATAGATAATAGAGGATCAGAGTTAACCTGTAAGTAATGTTGACACCCCTTTTCTTCAGGAAACTCTGAAAACAGAAGCATGTTTGTGTAAGTTTGCCTGAGTTTATTATTTATTGTGTTCTGCCTGTTTATAAATCAAGTATTCAGGTAGAAGATCTTGAATTGACTCTGTCTGCTGTAGTGTTTTGCTCTTGAAATATACAATAATACTGCAACAGATACTGTTACTCTGTTATGATTAAAGGCTTGTGTTGTTTCATGTTAATCACTGTACTGTACTGTACTGTACTGTACTGTAAACTGTAGCGACAGAAAATCTTGAGTTTTGTGCCTGTGACTCATTTATGCTTTCAGTGATCAAACTGAACTAAAACACAGAACAGGCCCTAAAATCTCACTGCTGTTATGATCTGATTTATTCATACAATATTCTGTAACTCTGTTAGAAAATGCCTCATTTATTTCTTGTTGGCTTTTGATAAATATGTTTGGCTCTGTTCCCAAACCTCGTGAGTTTTTCTTCAGTTCTTGTAAGTTGTCGAGTGTGCTCTACACAAGCAACAGCTACAAACCTCACACGGATTACAGGTCAGTTTCAGTAGCATTATCATATGCGTCTGGTAACAGTCCAGTTTTTATATTTTTTTGTCTTGAATTGATCAATATTATTAATCAGTATTATTCTTAATACATGCACCATCCTGGATGTCTGTACTGAGATCAGTCTGTTGCATTATGGGTCAAGCATACATGCCTCAGAATTTGACCAAAACAAGACATCTTAGTAGTCTTCATAAAAACACGCTGCCTGTTTTTGTGCCTGGAGTGCAGCTGTGGTGCTTTAAAACGCTGCCTACGTGACCCACTATTTTTATAAGTATTTAAGAGGGAAATATTTATCGCTATTAATGTTTTTAGTATTAACGTCATGTGTCCCTTTTGACTTTCTATGAATGTAAAAGTTAATAGTGGATGATTATCAGTGAGTGAAAGTGTGTGCAGCTGCTACAGTGAGACATTATTTTTCCTGTAGGCCGTGTTTAAAAAGGGAAACAAAACAAGTTTCTTTGACATGTTTTTTAATGCGAGCTGCAATAAGAGACGCACAGCTGGATCACATGAGAGTCATAATGACTGATCACGCACACACACGCTGAATGTGAATGATGCCTGCAGGCGTTTGAGTCTCTGAATCCAGTAAACACAGCGGCGAGTCTTCATGTGATGCTGTTTGTGGGACATGAATTTCACTGACGTCACTGTCTCACATACAGAATATAATCTTTATGAGCAGAATCTGATTCGGTCTGTAAGCGATGACTTTCTGTTGGGCTTTTGGGTGACGTTTGATTGGTTTTAGATCATCTACAAAAAACATTTTATCAGTATGTGTGGCAGAATCGAACCCACAACCTTCTGTGCTGTTGCCAAACTGCTTTACCAGTCATCATAAATCTGCAGGTAGTGTGTGTACGGTGTTCTGTAATTGTAACTGTACAGACAAAATATATACAGGACTGTAGCATTATTAGCTCATTTCAACCATGGTTTATAACGCCCGGTTTCTTAGTTATAGGAAGCCTATAATAGATAATTATGCTGTCAATCTCAAAACGACCAAATAAATCAGTCATGAATAATTTGGTAAATTATGGTATAAACACATTGATTCTGCAGCTGTAGGTGAAATGATCAGATTGTGTGACATAACTGCATTTTTACACTGTGACTAAAAGTGCATGAATCTGTCTGAGGCCATAATAACTGACATCAATGGGAGATATGAGAACGAGTGTTAATCAGACATATCACTTATGAAATATGGATGAAATCAATGACTATGCTTCTCTGGGGACGGGCCAGTCAAGCAGTAAATGTTTTCAAGTGTGACTTCTGTATGGCTGGAGATCAAAGCATGCCTCCAACATTTCATGGAAATTTTGTAAAATAGCGTCGATTCATTTAAACTGCTAAACAATGTAAATGGAGGAATTAGAGGATCATGAGTTCTTTATCTGAATCAGAAAAAAAACATTTTTTGTTCAAGTTGTTGTTCTGTGTGTGTACGGGGTACTGGAGTCACTTCTAAATTCACAATGGTTGCCATGAGCAGAAATGAATTGAGCAAAGAGCAGCTTGTTGTTGTCTGTTATCCCTCACAGAACTGTAATGTGGAGTATGAGCTTTCATTAGACCACAGAGCCGAGGGTCAAATGAGGAGAGACAGAATCAACATGTTCATTGTGCTGTCACAAAAACAGAAAGAATCCGAGTCACAACAGATTTAGGCCACATCTGCAGTTTGTAACAGAAAGCGGCTGGTGTTAATCTCTAGTTTGTCTTACAAAGTGTAATTTAAAGTTGCATATTGTAGTTTTTCATTTCATTTATTTACTAAATGCATACGGCTTGTATCTGTATTGAGAAGATAAAAGTTTTACATCTTTTTGCTGGTTTCTTATGTTTGTTACTCTGAAGAGTCTGAGGAGATTATAAAATGTCTCTTTTTTTTTACCTCATTAAATGACTCTGTATAAAACTTCATTCACTTATTTTTCCTCAGTCTTCATTGTGAAGGTTCTGAGCTGATTCTGAGGTATTACGTTCTAACTGAAGATGTGCAGATCTCGCAGCTGTTCAAGGTTCCTGCTCTTAATCTAGCGCTCATAAAGCAGAAGTGAGAAACCGATAGAACATTCTTAGATAAGAACATCCAGCAGTTAGAAGGTTCATCTCATGCCTGAGGATTTTAGATGTGACGATGTCTGCGGCTGATACTCTTCTGTGGATCTTTATGACTCTTTAGCATTAGAATAAAGGAGCGACGACCCAAAATATTCCTGCTTTTGTTACAGATGACAGGCATGAGATTAATGGGGGCCGGATTGTCACATTTAAAGGATTCAGAAAGAGCAGGTGCACACACACACACGCGCACGCGCGCACATGTTGGCATATGTGGTTTATGAGGACTCTCCATAGACGTAATGGTTTTTATACTGTACAGACTGTATATTATATCCCTAACCCTACCCCTAAACCCAACCCTCACAGAAAACGTTTAGTGTTTTTAATTAACAAAAAACTCAATTTAGTATGTTTTTTAAGCGATTTGATTTTGAGGACACAGGAAGTGTCCATATAAAACATGTTTACCTTGTTATACACATTTGTGTCCTCGTAGACCACATATTTAAACCCCCCACACACATTATTAATGCATATACGCTTGGTTGTATAAATAATTGAGAATTGCTATTCACCTCAGCTTTCTATGTCATTCGAAAAAGTCGTGTGTGCGCGCATGGGTTAACTAAAGGTTTGTACCAAAACATCAGTAAAACCTACTTTTGGGGATGTCCTCTTTTTTTAAAAAATGCTTTAAAAACATAGTAAATAATTTTAAATTGTATAAAGAACTTGTCATCCAGGTTAAGAAAATAAATCCTGAAGTAACTTGTATTTTTATTTTAAAAGTTACGGATTGGAGGTTTAACTAGCTGCGTATGAAAACAACAGAGGTCTATGAAATGTCCCCATTTAGACAGACACATAAACGTGTGTGTGAGTGTGGCAGTGGGTATGAATGATTCAACATTTCAGCAGAGTGGGACAGACAGAAAAAGAAACAGAGAGAGATTCATGTGTACAGACAGGTGAGTTTTATTTATTCAGTGTTTATTGAGGTTCTCGAATACACCCGCTGCAGTTCCTCAACAATAGAGCAGAACATTTTTAGTTCTCAGTTTTACTCGGCGCTGCTGGGAACCGTCTGAGAAGTTCTGCTCCACTCGCAGATTCCTGCAGTCCTGCACATCAGATTATAACTGCATTTACATCCAGAGCAGAGACGCAACAGTTAACACTGCCAGTATAAATTGAATTATCTGGGATATCACATCTCTAACTTTAAAAAAAGATGCAGAAATAAAAGCTTTTTGTAGGGCCACAGGAAGCTCAGCTCATTTGGAGAATACATTAAAATTTACTTGACTTTTGTTTGTTTATTACAGGCAGGGTTGGGGATATTTTCTGAAACCATTTTGTGTTGTACTGGTTGAAAGTCTCCACATCCTGTTAGCAATCACTAAGTGGTTTATTCATATATCATCATCTGTGGAAGAAAGGAGCATTAAATGTTCGTCCAATCGTTGCATTTTGTCCGAATGTTTCATGACTATGAAACCAAGAAATCAAATAAACAACAGTATTATACAGCAGGTGTGATCTGCAGAGCGGGTCTCTGTCAGGTGTCCCAGCTGGTGATGGACCTTCAGGCTGCGATCATGGTGGTTCCATCATTTCATCATTTCAGGTTCAGGCGTGTTACGAAGCAGCTGTGGTTCCGATATCATTCCAGAACATACAGCAGGTTCTGCGGAGCAGGAGAAACAGCTTCAGACGTCACTGTATCTGACCATAAAACAATCTGTTTCTTTCCTACTGTCTCTTACGGTCTGCTAGATATTTACTGTTATTATGACATATATATATAATAGGAAATATATAATATACAATATGGAGTATATTATTCAGTGGAACACAAAACACAGATGTTTTTATTGTGATTGAGGACGCCGGTCATTGATGTTCTGTCAAACACAGAGGAAAGTCATACAAGTTTGAAACGACACCGTTGAGTAAATGATGACAGAAGCGTGATGTCAGCATGTTATTCTAAGCAGATATGGCCCACTGCAGCAAGAGAGATGTACGCCATCGTGTCATTCTGACAGTATAATCGGAGCCATTGCTAGCATGAACAACTGTCCCTGCTCAAGTGTTCCATCTTCAACAGTCTTCCCAAATATAGCTCCATTATTAAGAGCGGCGCTTGCGGGCTGTTCTTTGTTTAGTTCAGTACCACAGATAGAGCGACTAAACCCTCCAGACAGCCACAAAAATAATGCCAAACTTTTACAGAAACATGTGGAACATTAAGCAGAGGAGGAACGATGAAGAAACACGACGTTTTATTGCAAACTTTTACATGGAGTATTCTGACAGGATATTGAGGCTTCACTTTATAATCACAGAGAAACAAAACAAGTGTTGGTATATTTACCAGTTATTGCATGTGAATTGGCTCAAAGGCTCATGGGTAATTTGTCAATGACACGAAGGATATGAAGCAAAAACGTTACAATGTTTCCAAATTACAGTGACAGCACAAAACAGAAATCAGTTTGATAATACATAATTCTCATAAAGGTTAAAGAACATTTTGTTATTAGATCGTTAGCTTTGGTAAAATATTCAGGCATGTTCCACATATGCGCCCATAATGACACAAATATATGACAAAATGACAAAAAAAAAATGACAAAAAATAACACGGGTTACGTTTCACATTTTGATGTTACTAAGTGAATTTACTCTAACGTTATAAACAAAGCGTATCAAAATCAAAATATAATTCCCTATATTCATTTTTATTTTTTTTGGGTTTAAATGTGTCCAGGGCAAGTTAAATCACAACACTGTCACCCGCGTTCAACATTTTAATACATTATTTGCTAAAGTGCGTTATAAATCATAAATATAAAGCATTTAACAAAACTCGTTTACCAGAGATTTAATCTTCACAGCTTTTAAAACATGGAATGATATGACTCATATTTTTGCAGTGATCCTTCATTCACCATCTGGCATCAAGCAGTTCCCCCACTAAACACCACAGACATAAACATCACATCATGACACTGATGTAAGCACACAGTATTAATACACCTACATTTAAATCACAGATCAGACTGAAATCAAAGGGTTACTAAAACGGCCATACAACAGGCGTAGAGATAAAGCTGATACAGGTTCGACACAATGACATTATTTTAGGCAAAGAATTAATCATTATTTGGAGTTGACGTCAACAGTGGCTGATCGCAAGATTCATCGTTTCCTTTTCAAATAAATGTTCAGTGACATATAAAACAAACGGAAAATATATAAACAATAAACACAGAAAGCTAAGAATCAACAAGCCACACGGTTGGTTGGTTTAGTTAGGTATTCAAGCGTAAACATATTCATATTTATGAGACAGATAATTCAGCCTTAGTCCTAAATGACTTGAAAATCAGATGTAGATTCATGTTATTGTCACCTGACAACCGTAAACAGTGATGAACTGTAATGAATAATATTCATCCTTCATCAAATTCATCATTCTGATTTTTTTTGCTAAATGTAACTATTTCTTCAACACTGATGTTTTATGAAAGCAATAAGAAAATTAAGAATGTGTCAGTGATTTTATCTAGTTAAAGTAATTTAACAAGATAAATAGATAGATAATATCATCTACTCTAAGTTAATATTCAAGTTTGAAGTGTTGTTGATTCTCCACTCAAAACAAACTCAAATCACTGAATCCATGTCACAATACACAAACAGCTGTAAGATAAATCTTGAATATTACATCTTGAAAACTTACATTTGTGAAAATGTTCATACTGAAAATTCAAGCAATATTATAATATAAGCTGGTGTGAAACTATGGCAAGATTAGTTTTGGCGACCGTACAATGATATTTCAATGCTTTAAGAACGACCTTTCAAATTCTATTGTAGTATTTCACTTGTAAACAGGAAAGTATTTAATGTCATCAAATGGAATAAACACTTTTACATGATGTTTCTTTGACTGAAGTTTACAGATGTAATATGATACAATAATCAGTACGTGTGTTTGTCATGTATAGTGAGTTAGGATCAATAGTTTCGGCCTCTGTCATCATAGATTTATTGATCGATTATCTCAGGATTAAACTGAGACTCGAGCAGAAGACACCAATTATTCTCCATGACTTTTACGAAAAATTATTACGAGGGAACAAATTTCTTTTACAATGTGTTAGCTCATCTCAATATAGACCATATTTTACAGTAATTACTGTATTACAATGATTGTTGTAAAGTGAGTTCTGACACTGAATTCTGATGAGCTGTTTATAAGATAAATCCCAATAAATGCACTTATATCTGCAAATTCCTGATGCTACGGTTGAACGGATGACAACCGTCATGCGCGAGTTATTCCTGTCAAGATTGTTAAGATTAATAAACATCGACGTATTTAATCATATTGGTGTTTTTTATAAAGCAATAATCCACTCACGGTCGTGTGTTATAGTGATTTTACTACAGCTGTTTATGTGAATCTGTAACGTTAGTAAGAAACCTTTTGTTTTGTTTTTTTAATAACTTGCACCCATGAACCGTTCACCGTAAGACCAGCAACATATATTAGGAGAGTAAATAGGGTCTGTTAGATTTCACGCTTTAATGGGTTGTGAGAGGTAACGGCTCGTTTACTGTAGACAAGAACACAAACACGGCTGAATGAACTGAACTTGTTTCTGTCTGTTTTTTTGCTCATAACTGACACAAACACAAACGCTTCCCTCAGAGTTTGTGTGACAGGCAGTAACGCAACAGAACAGACGCGCGTCACAACCACAGAAGCGCACGAGAGATGAGATCTGCTTTCAGAGGCTCACAGGTTGTGTTCGCACACTCTTCGTGTGTTTTGGAGGCATTTTTGTCCTCTGGAAGATTAAATAGAAGGTACAGCAGTAACAAACACTCACAGTGCAGGAAG
>JAZGTI010014891.1:0-13782 GCA_036877585.1 Botia kubotai
AGAGAGAGAGAGAGATACAGACAGGCAGAGAGACGCACAGACAAAAAGACAGACAGAAAGAGAGAGGTGACAAAGACGTAACTTGTTAAACAGATCTAAATGACATATTTAGTAAAATAACATATGTACAGCCACAAAGGATTTCTGATCTCTAACTGCATAAACAAAACCACACCAAAGAACATAAGTACAATAAAAGTAAAATACAACACCAGCACAAAACAGAAGAGAGAGAAATACCCAGAGTTCACTGCAAACATGGTGAGACAGCGTTTAGATATTACACCACCCGCTGCTGCAAACAACTTCCACAAGATGTTCGATGTGTCGACGGTAGCCAGACTCTGAAAGTCCAGAAAACATGTTTACCAGTGTGTTCTCCAAACTCTGCAGCGCATCACTGATTACTCAACAGTAGTTTATTTCACTTCATGCAACCTTTCAATTTATTCTTTATATTAAGCTTACATTTCTTTTTCTTATTTTTAAACTTGCTCTTTTATTTTACTTTCTCATTATCTTTCCTATTTAAACCCCTTTGATTTACTGTTGTCTTCGACAAGTGCACTTATTATTAACAGTGTCATGACAGTGTGTACAAGCAAATACTTTTGTAGTCTCTGGGTTTGATTGCAAAATGCGACTCCAAAAGGTTTCAGACAACCATCTTTGTTTTGTGTACCTGTAGCTTAATTGGTAGCGCATTTTGTTGTAATCGCAAAGGTTGTGGGTTCGATTCCCAGTGAACACGTACTGATCAAACATATGGCTTGAATACACTATCATTTGCTTTGGATAAAAGTGTCTGCCAAATGCATAAACGCAATGTAAATGTAATGTTCCGTAGACATGCGAAAAGGTTGATCAAAACAGACTTGAACAGAACAGTTTCCCGCATACACACACACACACACACACACGCACATTATTCTAATGCAGTGAGGAAACCGCTCCCCTTAGGCAAAACTCTTTTACAAAAACCCTCTTCTGATCATCACCACGTGCTCCTCAAAGTGAAGCGTTAATGCAATACCGTCCACACATCGAAAAACGATCATTATTTCAGTGGTGAGGGAGCTGCGCGCAGACGACAGGAATAACGCGGGAGTGTATGGGAGAGATGAGTGCAGGAAGGAGACTCTGATGAGGGCGGAGGCGGAGCAGGATGCAGCGTTATGATTCCATTAATTGGAGGCTTTCTTGCAAATGACCTGAAAGCTACAATTACCTTCCTCAGAGGGGCTCCATTACGAACATCACACGCGTGACACACACATACGCACACGCCTGCGCAATTTCTTTCCTTTATTTCCTGGCACAGACCGCGGGCGAGTCTTTTTAGTGCATCGCTTGCATCAGTTTATAGCTGTGTAATTGTGTGCATGCTCGCACGTTTGCAAGCAGTACATTTATTTTTTCAGTCATGCATAGCTGTTTTCTCCGTTATTCCCCGCATTCCCTCAACCCACACACACACGTTGAGTTTCTATGCTTTGTGGGGACTTTCCACAGACATAACAAATATTATACCGTACAAACTGTACATTCTTTCCTCTAACCCTAAATCTAACCTTCAAAAAACGTCTTCATTTTTACATTTTCAGAAAAGCGTCAATTAATTTGTTTAATAACCAGTTTGCCTTGTGGGGACCGCAGGCTGGTAGGTGTGTGACTTTTACCATCCTTGTGGAGTGGTAGAAAAACAAGAACATACACAAACACACACAAACACACACACACACACAGATAATGACATTAGTTGTGGGACTTGGCTGGTCTCCAGGTGTTCTGGCGTTCTGTAATATTGTCACCCCCATATTTCACTCTTCCTGTCCCCGCTTTTCCTAAAGCAAACTCAATCAACCCTCCTCATAGCAGAACCAGTGGTGTGTGGATCCCATCTCCACGATGCATGGGCTCTGTGTTTGCTTTGAATATACAGTGGACAGGGTACACACACCACAATATATTGTTTCTGCATGCTTGGTGAATGTATACGTGTGACGGTGTGTGTGTGTGTGTGTCAGTGCTGATGTCACAAAGATCTGTCTGTGTCTGTACATCCCTCTGTAATAAAAGATGAATAATTATTTGAAGCGTAACCGATGCAATACACTCTTAAGTTACAGATCTACCCATGTGTGCTCTTTGAAATCGTGAAAATACAGTGAAAAATATAAAAAAGAATCTCATTGAACACATTTTAACATGATGAACCACGTTACATACAGGGTCTGTATGCATATATAAACTTGTATACTAAATGCATATGTACACTATATGTATGTACATGTGTACTTGTATACTAAATGTATATGTTTGTATATGTATGTATGTGTACTTGTATACTAAATGCACATGTATACTATATGTATGTATATGTATACTTGTATACTAAATGCATCTGTTTGTATATGTATGAAATCTATATGGGGTCAGCATTCTTTGAACCTTGACTCAATGTCAAACATGACACTGAACATACAGTATGTGATGTGTTACACAGCCAGTGATGTTTGCTCTTACTGAACATCATTAATTAAAGGCACATGACACACAGAGCATCAGCTGAAAATCACAGAGATCAAAAGACAGCAGGGTTCCACCTTCAGTCCACTCGTGGGACAGCTCAGTATGACCCTGTCCGTCAAACACACCTGGCCTGACAGCCCAGCTGTCCTCTGTTTCTATGGGAACAGGGGGTCTTGGCGAAGGGAGTGTGCTCTGAAACAGGTAAGAGACGTCCACACAAAGAGAAATCAGTTCATGCATCGATGAATCAACCAATCAAACAGTCTGTCTCATATTGGGATCAACATCTAGGAGGGATAGATTACAGCTGATGTTAATGTGGGTGTAAAATATCAATAACTGACTGAAATTGGTGAATTTAGGTTTACGTTAGATTCAACAATGTGCAGGAAAAGATGGAAGGAGGAATGGAAGTAAAGAGGAAGTAAGGAAAGACAGAAAGAATGAATAAAAGACAGAAAGAAGGAAAGAATGACAGACAGAAAGACAAAGAAAGAAAGGTCAGAGCATCTTAGTCTGTTGTTAGGTGGACTTATATAAACCTATAGTACCTCCAGCTTTCCTCTAAGGATGCTAAAGTAGCAGTGTTTAAATGTGAAGGGCAGATCTTATATCTGTGTGTGTGTGTGTTTGCTTGTACGTGGTGTAACAGGAAATAAAGACTTTGGAGAGTTTCAAGCTGCAGGGAAGCCAGTCTGTTCGAGTCTTCACTTAACCCAAACAGATGTTGAGTTAACTGTATGTGTGTGTGTGTGTGTGTGTGTGTCTACAAAACATGACCTCTGACAGACTCCAACAAACATTTTTTTGCTGATGGAGCTCCCTTGAAATAGAATTTGTTGTTGCAGGAAAAACCCCGCCCCTAATTACACAACTGCCCAATCACACGGTAACAACACACACCTGACCAATCGGGTCGCGTCCTCCTCCTTTCTCTGCCCCTCATCACATCTTTTACCTTTCGTCTTGTATGTTTGCTGAGGAAAATGGAAAATAAATGTCAGTGATCCCTCGTCCTCTCCACACACTGAGCTCCTGTGACAGGTTTTTGGATCTGCTGCAGCTACAGCTGAAACTGAATGAATGAATAGAGTTTAAGTGCTTTGCCTCCTTTTCAGCAAATCACTCGTAAGACACGACAGCACCCGGACTGTCATTCCTCTATAACAGATGTTTGTTACATCCAGCTAACAATTTAAAGTTGCAAAAACATTTCCCTAACGTCTCCATTTAGCAACGAAAACATTCAAAATGTTAGTTTGAACATTCAAGGACTGTTCAAGATGTCTAGTTTTTAGACATTGCATTAACGTTACTGCTTGGCTGTTAATGCGCAATGTTTTTGTTCCACCAACAACTTAAGTATAAAATGTTTTATTTATAACGTTAAAAAACTGCTAAAATTACTGCAAGAACATTTTTTGATAACTTTGAGAGAACACTAGCCAACATTCTGAGAACGTTCCCTGTTAGCGGTTAACTAAAGTTTCCACTGCAGTTGTGCTGAAACATTCCTCAATAAACCTTGATAACAGATCATTTTCCCTCAGGAACAACCAGTTCTGGCTGCTTTCCTGTGTTCACAGTTTAGGGTCAACAACAGCGCATTGTAGTGTGGAACCCGTAACTGATGCTAACGATGGCGTAACCTTTCTGAAGGTTAATGATGCTCTGCATGCTCTCTGCTCACACGGTGGAGCTACAAGAATTGAGAAAAACAGCCCTGTAACTGAAATGTTCAGCACATAACATTTGCCTTCAGAAGCAAAGGTCAAAACGGCAGTCAAAGACAGACATGCCAAAATAGTTCAATACAAACTCACCTTGTCAGCATGTCTAAGAATTATGGGTGATACGGGTGATCTTGTGAACTTGAAAGTATAGTTACTTTGATTTTTGATTCAATTTTGCATAAAAATGTCAAACTTTTGTCTTACTGCCCATCAGACACTCAAGAAAACTACCTGAGATTTTTAAAATAGAGATTATGGCAAATGCAGTATTCAGTGCATACAGAAAACGTGTGTAGTGTGCACGGTATGCATACCTGAGAAAAAGTAGGCATAGTATGTAAGTAAAAGCAGTATGTTATGCTATTTTAAACACAGCCTCATGGCCTTCAAGAGAGGGTCACAGGTCCATCTGAGGTGTTACTGGAACAGATCTATGAATAGCATGAGGTCACTCTGGGCCATTTTTTGTGAATTGGTTAAACACAGGATGGGGAGGCGGTGAGGAGAGAATTGAGGGATTTCAGCGTAGCTTTGGTGGGGCATGGAGTCGATTTCTCGGCAGGAGGAGGCAGTAATTGCTCGCGGGGCCTTAATGAGTCCGGAGGGCCTGAAAAACAGCTCTTCATCCAGGAGTCAGACAGGTGGTCTGCTCAGCCTAATAGGAAAGAGACTGGCCCCATATGTGACATCAAACTCAGCCTCTCACACCTGCCACCTCAGCGTGTGTGCGTGTGTGTGTGGGGGGGGGGCTCTAAACATCAGGCAGGACAAAAAACATTTAGTAAAAGGACAAAAAAACATTCAGTTCTTTTCTAAATATTCCCCATCAAGAACCCTTTTTGGCAGTCCGACAACCGTACAGCAAACACAATCTTTATTTCCCCTGAACGCTCAATAGTACCATTTTATGAACTTCCCAGCTGACAGGGAATGTTCTCAGAACATTGGCGAACATTCTCTGAAAGTTCTCTCAAAGTCATCCAAAAACATTCTTGCAGTAACGTTCGCAGAACAGATTCTTAACATTATACATCATATTGGTCAAAACTGTTATTCTTAAGTTGTTAGTGTAATGTTTTAAAAACGTTACAGAATTTAAAAAAAGGTTGAATAATGTTCTTAGAACCAAGCAATACCATTAATACAACATCTTAAAAACTAGACACTTTGAACATTTGACACATTTTAAACTTTTTTGTTACTTAATAGAAACGTTAGGAAAACATTCTTACAATCTAACCTTGTTAGCCGGGTTGACTCGTTGGCCTAACAGTCATTCAGCTGTTATGCTTAGCTGAAGAACTATAGATGCTTAGTTCAAAGCCAGCAGAACATCATCGAGTATTGTTGGTGAATTAATACAACATTTACGGAATTAATTTATGCTGAGGCATCCCATAATTTATTGACTCTGTTCAACACACTGTATTTAACAGTCCCTGTGGCTTCACAGCTTAATGATGCTCTGAAATTTGAGCAGAACTGATGTTGTTGGTGGTGCTCATTAAGGATGATCATCGTTAAGCGAGCAGGTCTTCCTCCAGTGAGTGTGCGGCTCTACAGCGGAGCATCGGAAGTGGGGCGTGACGGTAACAAATGTCACTAATGTAAGATTACAGACAGGGAGGATTACTCAGAAGCGACCATCACACGACAGCAGAGGCCAATAACACAGAACAGAAAACACACACACTTTTGTTTTTATATGATGGTAAGGAGATTCTACTGACTTGTGTTGTTTTTAAACTAAGCGAATGGTTTTCAAAGCCCCACAGTGCGGGTGATGTGCAGGTGATTTATGGTTTGGCTAACCTCGTAGAGACATTTAGCAGCAAGATCTCCTTGGGTCACCAGCTGCCCCCGCACGGAACTTCAGGTTGATCTGAGCCGGTCTTTTCATGATATATAACCTAAATCTGTAACCTATAAAATACATACATATACATACAGTCATATAAATATACCCATGCATATATATATACATATACACACACACACACACATATGTATATAATATAATTATATATACACACTAACACATTTACACAAATTTACACACACACACAGAGGTTTTCATGTTTGATGGGGTAAATTTCATAGACATAATGGTTTTTAATATCATACAAACTGTACATTCTATCCCCCTATACTAACCATACCTCTAAACCTATTTTAGACCAGGACCACACACACACACTATACGAAATATCTAAATATACAGAAATTGAAAAAGTGCTAAAATTGCGACTTTTTCTCACTGTCTCATTGCAGGCAGCATTGCTTTGGTTTTAATTGTGCTTCTTGCTGCATAACAGCCCGCATGGCTTTGTTGTTGCAGACACACAGTGCTGCCGTCTCTGTGTGTCTAGGTGTGAGTGTGTGAAGCTCTCTGCAGGAGTGCCGGCTTCAGCTCCGTCAGACGCAGCCCACCGAGAGCCCGTTCAACAGATGGCATCACGGCTTTGCCCTACAGGAGTGGCCTTCTCTCTCCCCCGAAAACCCGCCACTTCACCCTGTCTAAACTCCGCCCCCTGCTGCATTACTTAATTACAGCCACCGCTCCTGCCCTCCACCCTGTTCTCCCAGAGAGCCGCGTGCTCGGGCGAGGGTACATTGGGGAGTGACTCAGCTTAGCTTGGAGCAGTTGCTGAGACGGTAGTGATGGTGTGGGGGGGGGTGGGGGGGGTGCAATCTGGAGCGAGGCTTTTGCTCTTGCTGTGCACGAGCGTTGCGGTTAGGACGGGGGTAAACAAACAAAACCACCTGCAGAGAGAGGGAGGTGTGTGTGTGAGTATGATATGTACTGTATACACACGCTGTAAACCACAGTTTTTCAATATCTCACAGGCTACTATAAAAAAGACAGGAGTGAGGTGCAGGCCAAATATGGTAACCTCCAGATGACAGAGAACGTTCTCAGAACGTTGGCTAGCGTTTTCTAAAACTTCACTTTCACGATATCAAAAACCTTCTTGCAGTAACAGTAGTATAATGTTTTTAAACATTTACATATCACACAGATCAAAATAACACTTTAGCCAACATTTTAACAACGTTAAAGGGAAACATTTTAACAACGTTACAGAATTTAAAAATGAAGCCAGTCGTTTCTAGAACATTCAAAATAACGTTTCTGTTACTTAATAAAAACGAAGTTAAAATTAAATTGAACTCATCAAATGAACTCATTTGTCCTCTGCATTTAAACAATCCAAGTGAGCACAGTGAGCACAGTTAGTTTGTGTGTTTGTTTACTTTGAAAGTAAACAAACACACAAACAGGAATGGGCGGAGCACAGCTGCCACCGCCAGCAAAGTGTCAGAGGACTAGAGGGTGGAGGTGGACCACCATACAAGCCGGCACAATCTGATTGGCTGCAGACTTTAGATCTTTTTTAATGTTTTGAAATATATGCTATTTTCTTTATGTCCTTTAAGCTGCAATCCATAATCGTTGCCTCTCTACCGCCATCTCTGTTGAAAACACAAAACTGCAGGTGACTTTACATACATTTCATGACATATGTTGAAGCCGAATGAAGCTAAACTGAGATTGCCTGGGAAATCAAACCAGACAGCTCAAATTATAAATCATTATTATAAACTTACTGTTGTGAATCGGGGTAAAGAGATTGTTTTAAGCACTGATCGGTCATGTACTTGCTCAATAAGTGATTTCTGTTCATTCTGAACAGATTGCAGCTTTAAAAGTCACTTGTTTATAGATAAATTTGGAAAGTTACCTGGCTTAGGTACAATACATACGGATGTGTGTGTGTGTGTGGGCGGAAGCGGGCGAGCGTGCTTCACTAATGAGCGTCTGGACGGGACCTGATCGCTGCAGATGCCTGTGTGTGTGTGTGTTGGACGGGGCGCAGGAGGTAGGGTTAGACTAAATGAGCCACATTAATAACCTGTGTCAGCAGGTCTAGAGAGCAGCAGTCCTCAGGATGACCAGGGAAGCGGAAGAGGGAACAAAAAGAGACCTCAGAGGCGTCACTTTTACTATTTATGAGAGCGACTTTAAGCTGAAATCGATAGGTAACAATCCAAGGAAAGTGCGTATTTAAACAAGAAAAAAAATACAGGAAAATGAGCATTTAAAACAACAACAACAAGCGGGCTGTATCAGGGTGTATATAAACACTGATATTGATCTTGATCTGTGCCTTTGTATCAAGAAATAGTCACAATAAAGCCAGTCGCTCAGCTGGAAAACCCTGCCGCGTGCGATGGAAAGGTTACAGGGTTGATTCCCAAGAAGCACACTGTAAGTCACTCTGGATCAAAGTGTGTCTGTGTAAATCTAATTTAAGCCACAAATCTGAGTCTTTATTGCACGAGAATATGCCCGAAAAGGTCCCAAAACAATTTTTGAACTATAATTACGAATGCGATATTGCTTTTATAGCGGTTTTGCTATTTTTTTTTAACTGTTCTTTAAACAAGAAGCAATAAAGTAACTTGCACTTTGAACACAATGCGACGGGTAATTTCGTCTTTTTTGGCTTTACTAACAAAACAGTTCCAAATAAAGTCAAAGCAGGATAAAACAACACGCAGCAAGAGTTTGTTTCAACTTCTTACTGTAACATGGCCATCATAAAAATCCACCAGCGTGTATTTAGCATTACTGAGCTTTGTTATTACGTTAAATTTTACAGTAAACATACAGTAGCTGTAACCTTTAGCATGTGGTCACATATGTCATTGAATCTCATGGATAGAGTGTTTTTCAGGTGATGATTAAACGCAGTAAATCAAACAAATAAAATCACAGCTAAGATCACAAACAGGCTTAGATTCAGTCATTAACTAATGACATTCTCTTAAATGCTAGATCACACTTCTAGATCCTCAGTTAGATGAGGAGGTCAGACTGAAGTCTATTGAATGAAATGAACCGCTGAATGAAAACAAGTTGAAACAGGGTTACACAAAAGCTGCGGTATAACAATATGCTATCGATCACCTGAGTTAACGGTTCACAGAAACATGTGATTATTTCCTTTAAGATCTTGTGATGATGAAGTGAGTGTTTTTGGTAAATTTAGCCGTGATGACTCACGGTACCGCCCACTTCCATCTGCAGGGGGGTCTCTGTCTTTCCTCGAGAGACCATGAGAACTATTCTTACACGTGTTTGTGTGAACGTGAGCGCCCAAAATAATCGGAGGAAAACTGAGACAATATAGTGTTGCAGAAAAACAGTTAAACACTCCCCCACCTCACATTTTACACACTTTCTGTCTCCTCCTAATTGCTCGTACTAATTGTTCATTTCCATGAATTAACACTTATTAAATACTTCCATTGCTGTAGTTCCTGCCATTTGTATTTTTAAATCAAGTGTTATTTGTACCTGCAAATAATTTCTGCTGCGATACCAAGAAACATGAACGTCTGATAATATAACTTACATGTTTTACGCGGTTTGCACGTCACTCGAGTGATTTTAAACGGTCATTATAAAATCTGAATGAGAGTTTAACAGGCTGCTTATGAATAATACATTAGGAGAGCGTTATACGGTTGTCCGTGTACTAAAATATCAGTGGTGCTTGTGGGGGGATCTGTGATTCGCTCTCAGGAACAGAAGCATCGGCATGGACCCGACACCATAATATGTGATCTAGCCACAGACAATATAGCGCACTGTGTACTTTGTTTTGAGAGCATATTTAAACACTAAACATTCAAAGATTTTAATTCACATCTTTCTCTGTCCTATATTTTTTCTATAATATACAGTCATCCGTTAAATATACAATTAAAATTCATAGTAATACATTTTCAAATATAATATTTATACTGTAAATAAAACCATATTTTTTAAGAAAGACAACAAGCACAGCTGGTAAATAATAATAATAATAATAATCTGTTCGGCATGACAAACATAATCTGACATCAGCTAACTGAAACGTGGACAGATCGATTCATCAGAAACAAAGTGAGGAATTTATTCTGCCATGTATAACTGGTTCCCAGTTCACGAGTGGCTGGTATAAACATCCAGAGCCAGCCTTTCTTCAGTGGAGATGGTTCAGGATTGGGCCCGTCGGTGGAACAGAGGTCAAGGGTTACCTTCTTAAGTTTCTGTCTCTCTGATCACTGGGCTCTCTACATGAAGGAGGGCTTTTAGAGAGCCCGTGTCAGAGCAAGTGGACGGGTTGGATTCAGAGCTCACCTTGAGATCCACCTTTGATGTGCGACGCACCTGTGTGAACAGCTGCATGGTAAAAAGAGAGATACGCTGTTCAGCTCTGTGCGGATCAACATCTGTGTTTTCTGAGTTACGGGACGCAGCAGCTTGCCAGAGAAAAAAATATGACAAACATACACATTAGTGAAACTCTGCGATAAGGTGGTATTTATTAACATTAATGAATGCACTTGCTAACAGGAGCTAATAATGATCAAACGTTCTACAGCATGTATTATTCTCAGTTCATTTCAACATTTACTAATGCATTTTTACAAGTAAAAATTACAGTAACAGTTAACATTAGTTAATGCACAATAAACTATGAACAATGACATATATACACATACTACACACACACACACACACACACACACACACACACATATATATATATATATATATAAACACAAATATATAAACACACATATATAAATATATAACATAAATATACGTGCAAGAATCAGAATGACAAACTAGAGTGTATTTTGTCAAGGAGAGGGTCAAGTGCCTCTGGAAGTTCAGATCCCTTCAGATGTTTAGAAGCTGAAGGAATCTCAGTCCACCTTC
Source organism: Botia kubotai (assembly GCA_036877585.1). NCBI lineage: Eukaryota > Metazoa > Chordata > Actinopteri > Cypriniformes > Botiidae > Botia > Botia kubotai. The sequence continues at coordinate 11,041 of JAZGTI010014891.1, forward strand.
CTGCATTCACTGTGCTAATTAACCTGAGACCACAGCAGCTCACACGGCACAAGATCCTCCTCACCCAGATATCTGCAGAGGTCAGGATGGACGGCGTGGATGAGATTCATTTGCATTCCACTCAAATGTGCGTGTCTGAACAACAGTCAGGAGGCTAAACAGAGACACACGCTTGATTAAAGAGTGGCTGTGTTTCTCCCGAACCCATCCGTTCTCATCTGGCTCTGTTCTCCTTCATAACCATGTTCTGAACCCGCTACTGTTAGTAGAACGTTCCTGGAGTAACGTTTTTGAAATGTTAATCATATAACAAACACAGTTCTTAAATTGTTAGTGAAACATTTAAAAAACTGTTACAGAACTAAAAAACGGTTGAATAACCAAGCCATAACGTTAAAACAACATACAAATAATTCGTTCATCATTTTTAACGTTAATGGAAACGTTTGCAAAATGTTCTTACAACCTAAAATTGTTAGCTGGCTCATAGGGTTTAGGGTTTAGGCTAAAGAAAAGAACGAAGCCCTCACCGAACATCTTAGCTCTCGATAACAACTCATCCACATTACGAAAAGAAGGACGAGGTCGCGTTCTCACGCACGTGCGGTGAATGGCAGCTGTTTGTAGCACATAATACCTTAAGACAGCGTCAGACCCCCAGGTGCATAAAACAAACAGCGAACAGATACGTTTATGTCCCTCTCAGCAGCAATATCTATTTGAACACTCTACAAAGCCACTGTATTTCCAGTCTCAGAAACTGAGGAAGTAAACAACAGATAATGAATTTGTCTTTATATTATATGTTGGACCCACCAAAATGGAGCATTACAGTCTGAAATGATCGTCTACGCATGCGTTCATTATAACGTACACAGCACATATACAAAGTACATACACATATACTATGTATACACATACATAATCTGTGTGTATATATATTTATATAGAATGTATAGCGATTTATACACATGACTACACACACATACATATATTTAAATATATACATATATATATAAATACACAAGTATAGACAACTATATAACTAACGAATAATAAAATCAGTCTCTTGACCATATGGCGTCTGTCAGTTTTAACTGCCTCTCTTAACGTCATGAGTGGGGGCGCCAAAACAACACTAATTTTGATGATATGAGGTGAGCGGTGTACGTACGTCACACACTCGTTTAGCTAATCGCAAATGGCGTCGTTCGCGAACAACAGACTGCCTGTTTATTAAATCGACATTATGAAGTTAGTTATCTTGAGACAGTGAGCAGAAGCGCACACTGGATGTCTGTCACGCTGTACTACAGTCCAACACACCTGTTTCTGTGAGCGGGGGGGCAGGACGAAGAATGGACAGATCCCCAGCTAACAACTTTATGTTGTAAAAACATTTCCCTAACGTTTCCATTAAGTAAAAGTAAAAAATAAGAGTTAGAAATGTTTTAAAATTCCAAACCAACAACAATTATTGATGATTGGTCAATAATGACTGTTTTCAAACAAGTTTCTCGATGACTTCTATTCGTAGGACAAACAAACAGTCCTGACACAAAATCACACCATTGGCTGTGATGGATGAGTTATTTTGCTGTGTCTGGCTGAAGATACGAACACAGCAAGCTGAAATCACCACAGAGTTGATACAAGTCAACATATAAACATATTTGTCTGTGTATATTAAGTTTGAATATTAATATTCAAACATATGTATAAATTAATATTAATTTTTACATTAAATTTAAGGGGACATCTTTTCTGTCCCCTTAAACTCACATTTTTTTCCCTGCCATACAGTTGTCGTTGGTGTATTGACACCACCTCCAAAATGGGGGTGATATATTGATACCAAAGCCCCACCCCTCCTACCCTTTCTCCCACTGCACCAAACCTCGTCTTGCCTCTTAATATGTTCTTTTCCACTGGCTATCATGGTCTTTAATAAATGACTTTAATTTACAGGAGAGACCTTGCTGTGTGCGAGTACAACCCACTTCCTGCACTCTCATGCTCCACCTGTTTATCTCCCTTTGCTTGGCTGGCTGGGTTGAAGAAGCCACGCTCTTTACAACATCCCATCATTAATCACATTTCCATACGCATGCACACATATGCATGTTCCTCCTTTTCAGTCTCAACCACCTATACCACCATATAGTCTAAAGAACTAACAGAAAACACATGCAATTCAGTCCTAAAAACACTTGCAATGGACCATTAAAGACCATTAAGTATGTGGCAGACACATATAATTGGTTCAAAATGCACCTTGCTTTAACTGTCAGAAAAAAATCACTTTACTTCCTCCCTGATTCTTGCTAACAGTTTCTTATTCTACAAATAGCTTTACAAACAGCAGTACTGCAGCCCTATTGGGAATTGATGGTTTTAACTTAACAGATATTTTTCTGTATTGTACAAGAGTTTGCACTGTAGTTATTTTGTTACTTTGTGTTGTAGCACTGCGGCTGTATTAAGTTTAAATAAACGACTACACACGTAACACCCCGTCACAAATGAGATCTCTTTAGCGTCTCGATTGCTTCTCAGAGTGATTACATGGAGAGCAAACTGAGACTTTTGCCTAAATCTCCTTCTCAAATATCTTTCCTGAGGAAAACAATTCTCACAGGTTTCCTCTAGAGCTTTAGAAGTCTCAACAACGTGCCAAGAAACCAACGACAATGTGAGATCTCAACAGCTTTATTTCCCAGCTTTTTTTTGTCTCATTGGTGG
>JAZGTI010014892.1:0-13781 GCA_036877585.1 Botia kubotai
ATATGATGATTTATGTCAGGAGATAATTTTTTGTTCTTGTAATTTGTTTTGCACTTTGATATGCTTTGAATAAGCAAGATACAGGAAAAAAGAAAGTCCCCCATTTTGAGTTAAATTAAAAAAAGAACGTTTTGCAATTGTAAAAGTGATCTTATTTTGTATTTGTATTGTTCTGTGAAGTGTGATTGGGGTTACGGGCATATCTAGAATCACTACGTCACAAGGGTCTTGCGGTCCGAGACGGTGCAATTCCCAAACCAGGCAGTGATGCAGCTGGAGAGGATGTTCTCGATGGTCCCTCTGTAGAATGTAGTGAGGATGGGGGGTGGAAGATGTGCTTTCCTCAGTCTTCTCAGAAAGTATAAGCGCTGCTGGGCTTTCTTGGTAATGGAGTTGGTGTTGAGCGACCAGGTGAGGTTTGCCAGGTGAACACAGAGAAACTTGGTGCTGACAGTCTGACTGGAGTAGATTTTTGATGTGGGCAGAATACGACCAGAACTCTTTAGTCAAACCTGCTACGGGCATAACCCCCTTTAAGTGTGTTTTGGGATTCCAACCACCCTTATTCCCCTGGTCCGGAGAGCCCACTAACTTGCCTGCAGTTACAGACTGGTCGCCAGTCTGAACAAGCCAATCGTCATAGACGACCAGGGCACAACTTCGAGACAGGACAATGGGTGTGGTTGTCAACAAAGGACGTCCGTCTCCATCTGCCATGCAAAAAGCTCAGCCCGAGGTATGTAGGTCCCTTTCAAATTACTAGAATGATTACTCCTGTTTCAGCCCGTTTAGAGTTACCTAACCACTATCGTGTTTCTCCTAACTTTCATGTATCTCTACTGAAACCCGCTGGCGCTCCGGTTAGGGATGCTGAGGGGGGTCTCCGGGAACAGGCGCTCACGGGAGCCGCTCGCGGGGGGGGCTCTGTTACAGAGGAGACCTCCACATCATGTCCGCCGCCACGTCAGAGAGAAGTCACCTGTATATTAAGAAGTAGGCAGTATGCATTCTAGACACAATTCCGTAAGACACCATGCATTCTATATTAACTATATTAACATTGGTTCTTTGCTCCAGCTCTGCCATAAGGTCAGCATACTCTCCTCTTAAATATAAAAACACTAGTGATGTGTGGCACATATAATCCCTGTTTTTGATGTTAAATATTCAACAAATATTTAGGAAACATTCAATTCAGATGTGACAACATATATTTTTCATATGAGGGTGTCAAAAATAATTTGGTTGCATTAATTCAAGCAGAAAATATTTGATGTAGTAAATATGTTCAACTTTGCCTGCTTTCAATCTACAGACCCTGTCATCTCTAACAGGCAAAATTGGACCTTTATCAGTTGCATTGTGCCCCTTGGGTGTAAGATGAATGACTTGCGCATAGTCTGCCTATCAAAACATATTTTCTAGTAGTCTTACTGCATTCAGAACACATGTTACTGGAACTCACTGTATGTTCATCATGTCGGTCACCAAGAAAACTAAGCTATCGATAATTGAAGATGGTTTCGCTAGAATAAACCAATGCAAAGATTTATTCCAGAAGACATTTAAACACTAAGGTGAACTCAGATTAGAGTGAAGCATCAAATTACTGAATAATTCTAAATCCTCATCATGCTATGAAAAGTCTAGACTGGCACTCTAAAAAAATCTACAAAAACAGTTCTACAAAGATCAGATTTGTGTCAGCAGTGGTAACTACTAAGGCTGCTAAGGTGCTCAGAGTGGTTACCAGTGGGTTGGTATGTGGTTGCTAAGGTGTTCTAAGGGTTTTTGGAATGTAGTTTTTTAGGGGGTTCTTGTCAAAAGAGTCAAAAAGAGTCTTCTGGTCTTCTGGTATGAGCAATAGTAATAGTGATAGTCAGAGATGTAACATTTATTGGGCTAAATCAATCTATTGCTAAAGCCATAAAGGGGTTGACCTATTTTAACTTTAAGGCTATATTCTGTTTTGGGATTTATCCCATTCATTTTATAAAGAGTTGTCCATCTTATTAACTTATAATGTCTCTGCAATGACACACTTTTCTTAAAAGCACATGCTCTTTTGCTAATGTGCTCTTTAACCAGAATAGCAAGGATGTTTTCTCCTTTCCTGCAGTCTCCTCCTGGTGCCAAAAACAGAAATGACCTTAAGGGTAATTAGCTTAATAAAAAGCATTAGCTATGCTGTCAATAAGATTTGCATAAAGTGTGAAGTCAGTCTTATTGGTGAACGCACATGGTGTCAGCTGGGTTTACAGACTGTTACAAAGACATTTCTTAGGGCTTGGCCATTGTTCACACCTGTCAAGAGGAATGCATGGGGACAAAACAGCAGCACACAGCTGGGGCCCCTTTAATGCCTGTCGGTCTGTCCAGCTGTCTGTCAACATGAACATCCTTATCAAAGACAGTGTTATTTATGTTCCCTCTTTCCTGGTGTGACATTTTTGTTATCAAACAGCGTCAAAAGCCCATGGATGCTTTACAAAATGATGTCGCCCTCAGCTTTAGTTGTTAATTTGAGATTAGTAGCATGTTGGCATATTAAAGACATACAGTATTTAAAAGTAAAACTAAAACACCAGAATATACAGTGACATTGTTTAGTATGTTAAACCTAAGGCAGACAAGCAACTAAATAGCACATTTACAGGGAAGTATCAAAAGTCTATTTTCATCATGCCCTCGTGTTGTTCAAAACCTGTATGATTTTCTTTGCTTTGTGGCACACTAAAGGTGATTTAATTTTTGTATGTTTGTGCTGCTTTTTTCTGGGCACTGAAAGTAAATGACAGACACTAGCTAGCTCTTAAAATTACCAGAAAGCACCATAGTAGTACATTACTAATAGCCTAATTACTCACATGTGTACCATATTCAAAATCTTGTCAAGTCATTCAACACATTTTTCCAAAAAAAAAAAAGATTTCCTTATTCATTCCTTAAATCTTCCCTACTGTCAAAGCTATGGCAAAATTTAATTACCACTTCTGCATAATTAATTTTGGTGTGCCAGATGTCAAGAAACATAAGCAGTTCTATTCAACCAATTCAGCATTGTTGACATCAGACCTGATATGATGCATTGTTACACAAGATTCAAAATCTGAAATTAAGTTCCAGTCTGTTCCTCATAGCTATTTAATACACAATGCACAAAATACACAATGCTAATATGTCAATAATAATGCTAATACCAAATACTGAAATTAAAGAAAAAAGCACCATCATATTATTTTGAGTAAAATTAAAAAAGTTCTAAGACAATTCTAAGGCAGATTCTGTCAGGAAAAGGTCGTATACTCTGACCTCAAACTGACCTGCACAGACTAGACTGAAGAAACACAAGAATCATGAGTGTTGACATCTCTCTCCCACCTCTGCCCACTCCCGTTTCATAATATTCATCTACAGAGAAAGCAAAAATAAACATGATATTGAGTTTCTCTTTTATTCGCAATGAAACCACTCTTTTTCTATTCTTCATCAGCTATATTGTTTAGTGACAGCTGAGTGATTGGCCCATTCAATGAGCTCACGTTACCTTTTGTCTTCAAACCAGCATGTTTCTACTTAAGTTTCATTAAATTTCTGTTTGTGTTTCATCAAGTGCATTGTGGGAAGTAGCTTGGGGAACATCAAAGGACTCGCATCACAGTAAATTAGTTTTCAGAAAGCACTTTTGGAAAAATACTAAAAATAAAAATGTTGTTGTATAATTAGACAGGAAAATTGTATTTTATATACCAGGATTGCCTATTGATTTATTGGTGCACATTGTCATATTACGTAAAACAGATTAAAGACAAAGTTACATTGAAGAATTCATTCAAAGTTAACAAATGTTTTCAGATACATTTCTGCAATCTCTCTGTTCACATAGAATAAATAAATAATATTGGCAGACTCTGAAGAAAGAATGTGGAATCACTCCACTGATTTTAATAGCAGCCACTTATATAATGTTTTTTTACAGTCAGTAGGTACAGATGGAGTGTATAAAGTCTTGGAGGATGCTCTGTATTCACACGCCTGAAATCTGACTTCAAAAGCCCACCGTTTAATAACAGGTTTTTGACTAAGGGGTTCAGAATTAATAGTCAATCGACAACCTAAATCTTTTTGTATCATGTCTGGTAATTTGCAATATTTATATATTACCTTTGCAGTCTTGAGAGAGTAGCACCATACTTCATTCTATTGACAATGTTGAGACAGATTTAAATTTTGCATTTAATTAGTATTAAGTATTAGAAAATAACTACAATAATTAGGTTTGTCCTTTTTTGTATCTGCTTTTTTTTTACCTACGTACAAGCGCAGCATGTTTCATAAAAATAAAGATTCCTCAACGGCAATAAATAATTTTTAGCTTCATAGGGTTCTTGAGTTGGCTGTACATCAATGTTCTGTGTACTGGTTTCTGGGTTTTTAAAATGCAAGGACATTAATGGTTTTAAAACAATGAAAGTTTCTGCTGTGGCATCAAACTTTCAACTTTTTTCCTGAAGGATTTATTGAGTCTCGATGCAGATAACCTCAAACATATTAATACTATAAACATTTTCTGAAGTCTGTTTGCTACAGTAGTGTTGCATTGTAATACAAATAATGCTAAAATTACTGCATTTATACATTGCCTTCGGTGTAATGGTCTTTAACTGTATGTTTATAAAAATATTTGGTGGTACATTGTTTTCCTTTTGTCCACCCCCCTCCCCCGAGTACTCCAGGACTCCTTCATTTCCATGATTAAATATTACAATCACCTGTACAAAACTTCCGAAAATTGTAAACACCTCATTATACAATGTACAATTAGGTGCCACAACCATTTAACATCAAATTCCACATTATAGGCATTAATTTGCAGCTCCACTTTAGAAGTAAATTGACTTGAAATGGAGTGGAGTGAGACAGGGTTCTTGCTGTACCCCAGTTGCTGTACTCCATGTTTTCAGATATTTGGCCTTATAGAAGGTGCGCATACATGCAAAATCCAGACATCTGGAGCCTTCTGGGTAAAAATGACTGTGGGGGACCATTACTACACATTAAAAAACATTCTTCCGGTATGGGAGGACATAAAAAGCACAGTATTAAGATGCAAATCACAATAACATGAAATAAATGTAAACACAAAATATCCTTTATTTTTTCATCTTTAACTAAAGACTACACAGATTTACTGCTGTAGCTCTAAAAGGTATCTACATTTGCATTGTTTATTTACAGCGAATTTCTTTTCATTTTATTTACATTTTTCAAAGCATTTAGAAACACAGTGTTGAAAACAAACCAAACAAAAGTTAGAAAAAATAAAAGCCTTACGAAGAAGTTCCAGTGCAATTTACTACATTGCATTTTTTCATTGTTCTTTTTGAATACAGCGATGTTGTCAGACTTATGATGTCACTGCATTCAGTGGCGTTAAAAATAAACAAAAATATGCTCAACAATATTATACAGCTTGAAACACTTAATCTACTCATCATGGCGACCATTCCCAAGTGCTTTTCTCAAGAGTGTCAGCAGGGGCAGAATCAAATGCTAACATGCGCCGCCGATGTGACAACATGTTTAACATATTAATGTCATCCAATAAGAAATGCAGGATATCTTGGAACATATACAGATGGTGGGTTGCCAGGTTGGGTGCATTTCAACCTCTAACCGACACACCTTCAGGCCGTAATGGATCTCATGCGGCCAGCACACTTTGAGGGTCTTGTTTTTCACCTGTCTTTACCACAATATGCAGTGTTTACATCACTCTGAATATTTATTTGAAAAAGAGTGCATGTTTAAGTAATGTGCATAATTTTTTTAAGCATTCATGCCATTTCACACATGAAGCATTTATTTCATTGACAAATGTGTGGATGTATACTCCTCAAAACACAGCACTAAAATAAATACTGTCATCTCTAGGAATGGTTTATATGCAACTTTTTGTCATAACCGTAACAACAAATCAATTTAATTAATTGACCGTATTGGTCTTTGTTCCAGTTGTTGAAACACAAGGCATTGTTCAAGTACAACAATTAACAATAAAAGTGTCAACCATTCACATTTTGTATGTTTTTACTATTTCTTTTTACTATTTTCTATGAATGTTGCTAGGACATAAACTAATGCTGATCTGAAACTACAGTATTTTTGTAAAATACCCTTCTTAATACAGACCTCAGCTCTGTTCTAAAAACTAGCTAGCTGCCTTGCTGTTCTTAGGCATGATCTTAACCGAGATGGTCCTGAAAAAACTCAACTTTATACTTATAGTTTATCACATTGCTACGCTTACAACAGCATTACTAAATAAGCATAAAAATTCATAGCACACACAAACAAAGTATAAAATAGTCATTTGTAATTTAGTAAAATTTTTGTAAAATAGTCATTTGTAATCAGGACTAAAGATTTGTATTGATTCTCAGCATTCAGGGATTTTTTTATCCACAAAGAACACATGCGAAGTCAGCGTCATTTCTTATACCTACTACTAGCTTTAAGAACAGCCATCACACCAGAAACATGCCTAAAATGCTGATTAGGTAGGCAGCTAACAAGATTTTTGCAACAGAGCTTATTTTTTCTAGTGCCAATTTCATTTTTACAAACTAACTTGACCACGGGGCTAACAATTTTCTATTTAAATCCTAAATTTCTGAAAGATTTAATGTATGCGCATTCCATACATCCTCCTCTTTTCCCATTCTGTGTTTTAAATTTGGTCAAATTAAAAAAACAAAATGAAAAAACAAATATATGGATATTACTAGCAAACCACCCAGTCTCAAAAATATTACAAGACATCACAACAAGTTTTAAACATGAGATGAGCTCAGGCAGGAAACTAGTAGCAATGAACTGCAAACACCAGCGTCCTTGTTTAAGTACTGTATTACACAGCCGGTGTGCTTTCAAGTTTAAAAAAGAAGTGATTAAAAGAGGTCTCTCCTTGGCTGAGGCGCAGGAAAAGGCAGAGTGGAGTGAAGCTTGTGAATAACAATCTGCTCTGCTGGCAACAGGCTGAGCCAGCATAATGCGTTACTACCCTCTTCCTATATTCCTTTGAGCAAACCCGCAAACACAAAGGCAGAACCAAATAAACCACCAACACTGCCATATGTCATCCTTTAGCAGCCGCTCTTGAAGGGCAAAGAGGGTTTAAAATTTACGAAAAAGAAAAGGGCACTCAGCAGTTACAGTGCAACTGTTTGCAACCATGTACTTCATGTATTAAGTCTGACACAGTCAACATAAATATAAAGTAAAATAACATGGTTACAAAAGCAACTTGTCTTTGGCAAGAAGTCCTGGACGCAGAGTCCGAGCATGCGTTTTCCTTGCGTTTATGTCACCTGCGGCCCATCTCGGTCTGTCGCAGGAAGTGAATGTTGTTTACGTTATCAGCTAATTCAGGGAACTGATCGACTGACACTATGTAGAAGCCCTCGTAGCCCTGGATGCGGCCAGAGCTCAAAAGTTGCTGCCTTTCTCCATCTGTCCAAGCTCGAGAGCCTTCCTCTCCTTGCTGTAGTCTGTGTTGCTCACGTGCCCAGGCAGCTGCGACAGCCCTCTGACGCGCCAACTCCAGCACACGGACCTTCTCTTCGTCTTGACTGCTGCCGTAGCGAACATTGAGACTTAATGTGCTGTACTGAAGTTGGATGTCAGTGATGCGGCGCGTACGTCCGCCAAGCACTGTATTGACTTGTGAGACAGTCACGTTGACACCCGTCTCAAGTGTGCGCTGGCCCACAGTCATGCCCAGCAGGGTGAGGTCGCCCTCTACTGATAAAGATTTTACAAAGTAGTGTGTGTCTAAGCCCAGGATGGTGAAGTGCAAGTCCTGCAGGTAATGGGCCTTGTCGAGCACTGCCGCTATTCGCCGCCCATCCTCATTGGCCACACTGATTATGTCTGCAGTCACCCGGCCCTCTCGAATAGCTACTTTCACACCCTTGCCGAAGAGTGAAGCGCCTGTGGCGAACAGAGTGCGGAAAGGCATCTGAGGGCAGCCGGAATCACTTGCTCCATAGATCTGATTGAATCTCTCCAACCTTACGAAAGACTTCAGCTGCCTTTGGACTTCACATTGTACCCCCAACACAGACTGCAAGAACACAAACAAAACAGGGCAAGTGTCAAGACATTAACCTTTAATAAAATTGTAATCTCTTTTGATCATGAATAGGGCCAGACAGAGCCTGTGATCTTTACTTTTTACATTTACATTTTCTGCACATATTTTATGTGAAAAATCTGCAGAATTCTAGGAAATGGACATAAATGGTGGTACATTGTAAGGTGCTAAACAAAGCCAATGTTACAAAATTATTATTGGTAGCAAGAAACATACTCAAATGACTCAAATGGCATGTAAAGAACTGAAGAAGATAATAATATTGTAATTTGATAGACATTTGATGGAATCTGCAAAACTTTCAGCACAGATTCCTCCACAGATGCCTGGTGACTAATTTAATTAAACAAATAAATTGAACAATGGATATTGAACATATTTCCAAACAACAGTCACCAGTTCCTTATTTCAGTATGAGTTCCAAAGCGGTGTGGATTGAACTTTATGACACATATCTCAACGAAGCAATGTCGTAAATCCCAAAATAATCATTTTCACATTCTTTGTTATCTCTTGCACTGGCAGGCATCGTGGTGCCTGCCGCCTCCTCTGCTGCTATTTTCTGGGAAAATACTATACCAAAATTAAAAGTACTGTTTTCTGATGGCCTGCACAGCATGGGCAGGAAACACAATCTACCCCCACGTTCAGCTGCTCGGCTTTCCCCTTAAACAAGAATTGTGCCGCTTCATTAACACTTCTTAAACATTTCACGTTTCCTGATATAACCACATAGCATAAGTCATTCTATTTTATGTTCAGGTGTGAATGTGCCTTGATCAAGTGGTTTATAGATTTCAAAGATCTTCCAAATGTGCTGAACTGACAACTCTTTATGAGTTTTGTTTGCAAATAGTAAACATGTGGCCATATTTTTTTATTTTTAAAGTCAAAATTTGCATTCCAATTTACAAAACACTCACTTATTATGAGTTTGTGTTGGATAATGGAGAACTAAACAACTCTGGAATCCAACTAATGATTTGTGTGACCTAGATGATATAAGACATAAGATATAAGTTTGTTTTGGAGGCAGACCAAGTTATTTAAAAAAATTAACTGGAATAACATGCACTGGTTAACTGTGCACATTAAGACCAGAAACATGTACTAAGACAATAAATCAGGTCAATTTTTTTATTTTGTTGAATGTAACAAAAGAAAAATGACTTATTTATAATACTTTGCAGACACTAATAACTGTATATGTCATTTATTGAAGAGAAAAAAATATAGTTGCAAGCTGGTTCTAGCTGCTTTTTTGGCCTCCAGTACTGTAGTGATAAGTGACCTTGTGACCTTCTCCTTTAATGTGATTTGACAGGAGATTCTTGCCCTGAGAGAATGAAGATTTGGATAACCAGGAAAGGACTATGTGTAGGCAGCAGATGGATGGTACTAGTCCCAGAAATAGCTTGTGCTGGGTGGCAGACTCCAGGGTTTCGGGTCGGAAAGAGAAACATAACCTAATTGATGTTCAATATATCTGAACATAGCCTTTCCATTTCTAATAGAACTTTAATAGCATTTTGATAGAACCTACTTGTACTCATTCAAGTCTCAATTGCTTCTTACAAACAAAAATGAGATTAATTTACACTGAATATCAACAATTATCTCATACATACCTATTTTGTTCTTAATGTTGTTATGAGAGACAAAGTTTGTATTACAGGGAAGCATAAACAGGACCTCTTAAGTTTTGTGTGCTATAAATGAGCAATCAATTTTTTCTAGGCTTTTAAGTAAAACACAACCTAGGCCATTTTTTGGGAGGCTCAGTTACAGGGTCAGCTGTGTGGATTCTCCAGTGGTATGCAAAGCCTTAGGGGGACACATCACACCTTACCACAATGTTTGTTTACTCTGCAAGCCTGCTGATCCTGGTCACAGTTCAGAGGGCAGCAACAGAGAATAGTCTGGTGGGGCTGTCCATGTTTCAGCTATTCATTTAGTAAAATACCCAAAGAACAGTGAAAAAGAAGAAATACATAATTAATTTAGCACTGGGTGGTCAGCCAGCATGCAGGCCTATTAGCGCAAACCCTGATCAAAGTCAAAATCTGGGGGACCTCCAGTGAATCATCAGCAAGGCATTAACATAATTTCCCATCCACACAGGTCTATAAGACCCAGGAGTCTAAATGACAAGGAGAGTCGTGAAAGGTTAAGTTCAAACTCCTGTTTGAGCTGTTTCTGGAAATTTCCAGCGCACTAAATCAATCATATTTGATTCAAAGGAACAGTTCAGCTATTAATAAAATCAATAATGAATTATAGTTCTGTCAGGCTCCTAAAAGGATATAAAGTAGTCTATACTACTTCTGAGGCCATATTTGTGTGATGATTAGACTAAAATTAATTAGTTACTCTCAAATGAAAATGATTAAAGAAACTCACCATGCAACTGTCAACTTCATATATGGCACAGACTAGATGTTCATAACATAAAAAATCATGTCTCAAGTCAGTGGTTTGTGTTATGACATTACACCTGTGCCACAGGTACGGTGTACATTTTTGGACATCCTCAGACCTTAGTCATACAATGAAAAGGCGTCATGCCACAGACTGAAAGGCTTCAGTCACTGCACAAAATGGCATTGTGCCTCAGACTGAAAGGCTTCAGAAGCAGGTAAGTGGCTCTTGATGTATTTTATCTTATCTTTAACAGTTTTAATTAAATTCTACACTAATTAAATTGTATAAAGAGAACATGCATTTCATATGTGGTGTGCACGTTTAGAAAGTTAGCCATATTGCAACTAGCTACGCTAGTTTGTACACTCGTGAAATGCATGTTCTCCTCTGTATATAATTAATCATTTGTGTAGTATTTAATTAAAACTGTTAAGATAAAATACATCAAGAGTGGCTTACCTGCTTCTGACATCCTTACCTGTTCAGTCAGTTTCGTCTGATGCCTTTTAACCTGAGACCATTTTGCCTGATGCCTGATTGTACGAGACCAGACACCTGGCGTTGTTTTTCCTGAGACCTGAAGGCTTTCAGTCTGAGGCATGATGTCGTTTTGTGCAGTGACTGAAGCCTTTCAGTCTGAGGCATGACACCTTTTCATTGTATGACTGAGGTCTGAGGATGTCCTAAAATGTACACCGTACACAGGAGAGATATTTGCACAAATGATGTGATTTAAAAGTGAGCAATAACTTAAACTTCAGTCCATTCATCACACAGTTATCTTATGGCTGCAGAAGTCTTAGAATATAATGCATAAATTGCACAGATTATTTTTGTGCTTTTATGACATTTGTAAAACTGCCACTGCCACTGTATGGGGTCATAAATGCTTCAGAATTCCTTCTTTTGTGTTCCACAGTAAAATATCAACATACAGGTTTGGAACAAAACAAGGATGAGTAAATAATGTATTTTTTATTTTTGGGTGAACTATCCCTTTAAGAAAAAGCAGGACTCCTGCTTTAGAGAACCTCTAATTGAAATAGGAATTAGCTATTTTTATTTTGTAGTTAGTAGGGGCAAAACAGCAACTTTCAACAGACAAAATAACCAGCAGAAAAGGCTACAAGTAATGAATGGCCATTTCCTTTCTGCCCTTAGATACTCTGCACAGCAGATCTTGTTAATGTAACATGGGCATTATGGTATAAACAATCCACTTCATACTCTCAAAAGAGCAGCAGTACAGCTACAAGGCCATTAGTAGATTTGTTTAATGTTGGTGCTTTAAAGGCCCATAAATGGCCCCACAATTACATTGCCAAAAAGAAAATTGGTTGGCAATCAGAATTGTTTACTACTTCCCCAAATAAAAGGGAAAAACGGACACTGGTGGGGTTGAGCCAAAGAGAGTTGATTTATGGGTAACTTGGTAGGCATGACTATGCAAAAGGCAGTGTGGCACAGACCGCTCTACTCAGATTTTACTTTTACAGTGATGATAAAACGGTCTCAGAGAAAACATTCTTTTTTACTATCTCATAAAGAATATGGAAAAACATTTGAAATGGAAAATTCAAGGTCTTTCGAGACTAGCCATGAAAGAGATGTTGGTTGCACTTATGAAGTCCCCCAAAGGACAAGGATCCTATAGGGACAAGTTATGGAAGCATCCCTGAGACAGAGCCATACATTGAATTTTGGCATTAGACTGTCACAGTGGATTTGAACTCAGGTCACGCAAGTAGTGTAGATTTGTAGTAACAATTGCATTGCTTGGGAATGTCTTGCTATAAAGTCTTGGAAACAAAAGTTTACTTTCACTTTGTACATTTTGCATAGTATGTCCTAGATATCCAAACAGTTGAAGGGCTGGAGCTGATGGTTTACATTCTTACAGTTCAAACTGGATGAACTCTAATGCTTTAAAGGGAGTAATGGTCGGGACTTTTTAAGTGTGTAAAAATTAAACAGCTATGGATGCAAGAGCACACACACAGCGGCAGAATTCTGTGTGCTTATGATTAAATTATAATGATTGTTTTCCAAAATAGAATTCATTAGCAAGTCTGATTTAACAGTGCCAAAAACAGTAATGTTCTGCTGAGAGGCCACAAAAAATAAAGCCTGAAATCATTGTGGTTGTCAAAAGCCGACAAAACTCTAGGAAGGAGACTGTTTTCGAAAAATGCTCTACTGAATTTTTAAAAATCCCTCACAACTCAAACTAAATTTAAGAAGAAAAAAGTCTGGGGTATCTAAAACGTGAAAGTCTTTTTTGGATACTTCAGTCGTTCTTGAGTGTATGTGAATGCCATATGAAACTTGCTAGGCTGACGGCTTCAAACAGCTCCATCACATTACATTTAAAATCTCATATCTCAGCTCTCTGAAGCACACCCATGCTGCTCAACTTCAAATGCTTGCTTATTATACAGCATCTCATGGTGATGGAGGCTTGATAGCTTGAGGTTGTGCTGCTTATACTGTTACATGCATAGAATGGAAGCTGGAGAAGAGAACTGGACTTCCTGTGGGCTAGATTACTTTTAAAAAAGTAGTTTCTGTTGCATTTATGCATCAGTATGGCCCTATGGCTGTGCGGTATGACTAAAATAGTGGCTAGAATATTATCAATTGTATAACAACCATATAATATAAAACCAATAATAACTGTATTTGAATAATCTAGTCAATAAAAAATTAAAAAGGAAAAATACCTCACATATGATTTTGGAACGCTGGACATGGATCAGTCAGGCATCTGTGATGTGTTAGCCTGTACTTCCATATTAAAGTTTTTCCCCCATTGCTCACGTGTAAATAAGGTGAAGTAGTCCCACCCACTTATAGTCATACAGTATAGATTTAGAATTTTCTTTGCATAAACAGTACAGCACAATGTATATACCATCACAGCCTACTTTTCCTGTCATTTAACAATTCCGCTCAGAAAGCCAAGGGTGCTCAACAGAAGTAAGAGGGATTCTCTTTCCAAACCAAATGAGCTGGAAATGCTCTACCTAGGCAATATTTCCATCTGCCACACAAAAAATGGAGCTTCTTACATTAAGCAGATTGGAAACTTAACTGAGTTTTTTTAGTAGAGTTTGGTGTTAACATGCTGCTATGCTAACAACACAAAACTGAAAGTTTAATAGTCAATGTTTAATTACATTAAACTATTTTCATCTATACTTATATT